>PVHX01003428.1:0-143995 GCA_004024805.1 Geosciurus inauris | reverse complement strand
GGGGCTCTGGGCTGGAGGAGGCCTTGCCTCCTCCTTACAGAGTAACCCCCAAGCCCGGCCCGTGCTCCTGGGCTCCTCCACCTTCCCCAGGGTGTTTTATCACCAGTTCTCATCTCTTCCCCTGCCATTTCCAAATGGCCCCTGCAGGTGGGACTGGGGTGGGTGGCTGGGGAGTGAGAGGCCAGCTCAGAGGAGTAAGGGGAATACTGTCCCCCCAGCACATGGAAACCCTGTTCTGGGATCAACGACCCATAAGAGCCACTTACTGATTTGCAGCCATGACCCAGAAAGGGATAGTCACGAGCCGTCCGCAGCACACAAGGCAGGGGCACCCCGCAAGGCACGCACCCCGCAAGGCCGCCCCGGCCCTCAGCACCCAGCACCAGGTGTGAGCAGGCACCTGTGCCCTGGGCAGTGCTGCCTGGGGAAGGGCGTGGTGCTCCACCTTGGACTCCAGGCTGGTCTCCCTCCGCCTCAAGGCACAGTGGAAACCGTTCACCTGGCGCAAGTTTTAACCCCAGTCCCAGGATGCTTCCCAGTGTCCCCAGCACATGCTCACCCAGCTTCCAGGGAAAGCGGGGAGCTTCTGAGAACTCTTGTGATGAACGGTCGAATCCTGCCCCTCAGCCTGCAAAGATTTAATTAAGAGGAAACCCTCAGAATCAAGAAAGGCCCAAGGCCACGTTCGAAAAGCTTTCAAAAACTGTTAGCACGGAATAATTTTGGCATTGACCCAGCCAGCACCTCTCCACTTAGCCTTGTTCACAGCTCCTCACGGTACCAGAGAAAGGGCAGCAGACTGCTTAACAGAGGATTTAGGGGTCTAGGATTTAGGGCTCTAACTGGCCACAGTAGTCTGGAGCTGAGTGTCCTTGGGCAAGTTACTTTACTTCTCTGAACTCCAGTTTCCTCACAGGATTAGTAGAATGGATATATGGGTTCATAATGCATGAACCACTTTACACAATGCTTGCCCCGGGGAAAATGTATGATAAATGAGAGCGGTTATTAACCCATGGAATAGAGAACTCAAGAGTGGCCAGCCTCTCTGAGCCCTTTTTTGCATCAACACCCAAATGGGTTACAATCAACAGGGTTGAAAGTACATATGAGCCAGGCGCAGTGGTGCACGCCTGTCATCCCAGCACTCTGGGAGGCTGAGGCAGGAGGATCGCGAGTTCAAAGCCAGCCTCAGCAACGGCGAGGTGCCAAGCAACTCAGTGAGGCCCTGTCTCTACATAAAACACAAAATAGGGCTGGGGGTGTGGTTCAGTGGTCAAGTGCCCCTGAGTTCAATACCCAGTACCAAAAAAAAAAAGAAAAGAAAAGAAAGTACGTATGATTGCCGGGTGTGGTGGCACATACCTGTCATTCCAGGTACTCAAGAGGCTGAGGCAGGAGAATCTCAAGTTTGAGACCAGCCTGGACAACTTAGTGAGACCCTGTCTCAAAATAAAGTAAAAAGGGCTGGGATGTAGCTCAGCGGCAGACTGTGTGAGCCCCTGGGTTTCATCACTAGGATTAAAAAAAACTGTGCATGATTGGAAGGTGGGCATAATACACACACGCACACACACACACACACACACGCACACACGCACACACGCACACGCACTTTAAATTGAGCAGCCTCTACGTATGAAGTTCAAGATGAAAAGGTCCTCTACCCTCAAGGAGCTTGCAGATTGGTAAGGGGAGGAGCTGCAGAGACACCTGCTGTTGCCAGTTCAATGTTCTGGAGGTTTCCTCATGGCCTTTCTGCTCCCTCTGTCACCTTGAAGAGCCAGCCTACCATGTCATGTGACCTGACTCAGCCTCCATACAGCCGATTGGACCAGAGCTAGACACATGATCACACCAAGCCAATCAAATTCTCTCCTGCACCTTTAAAACTGGATTGGAATTCAGGAGGAAGTCTGTCTGAGCAGTCCGTTCCACAGGACTGAAGGGACGTAGCCTGCCGGTTGATGGATTTGCAACCTTAGACATGCCAATTATTAGTTCGTGGACAGTTCCAGATAAGAGGCCACAGAGCCGGAGAGAAGTTCATCTTTGGGTCTGAATGGCTTCTCGTTACGTATGCTTAGATTCCTTTTTCTTTTGGGTACTGGGATAGAACCCAGGAGTGTTTCACCTTTACCACTGAGCTCCATCCTCAGACCTTTTTATTTTATTTTTTTCTTTCAAGACTGTGTCTCATTAATTTGCTGAGGCTGGCCTCAAACTTGCAGTCCTCCTGCCTCAGTCTCCCAAGCAGCTGGACACAATGGCGTGCCCCACCGTGCCTGCCTTCCCAATGGCTGTTGAGTTCTTCTGAGTCTCGGTTACTCTTCCTTTGGTAGGTTTCATGCATCTTCTCTTCTGCTAAACCCCTTCTTCCCCAAACCATCAATGGCCCCTGATTCCACCAAGGCCAAGCATGTGCTTTGCTCTGGATATGGGAAACCATCAAAGGCCATTTAGACATGGTCCCTTTAATCAAAACGACTGCCTCTCGAAAGCCTGGCTGAACGACCCATTTGGTTTTAATCCAAACGGTCATTTGGCACTGGATCCCATGTGATCCTACCCAGGAGAACAAAGGAGTCGCCACCTTCTCCTGGGAAGGCCACAAGGTCACAGGATGCTGGGCCATGAGAACAGAGCTCCCACAAGACATGTGCTTCGTAGGAATGGGGTCCCCGCAGTCCCGGGAGAAGGGGAACTGCCTTTGAGGCCTGCCTTCTGCTTGCTGGGGATACCTGCTTGCTTCCGGGTCTTGGACCTACAGCCAGGTGCTTACTTTCACAGTAGATTAAGGGACACCTTTTGTCAACGCTGAAGAAGACAGGGACATCTGCTCAGCCTTCCAAGTGCGGCATCCGCCCAGCAGATCTCTGTGGAAAGCAGACGTTGGCGTAGCAGCCTTCCAGGCACCCCAGGCTGCAGGTGCATGGGCCACTGCCAAGGCCTCTGCTGGGGGAAGTCGTGGGAGGGGGCTGCGCATGGAGTATGCGCACTGCCTGTGCATCAGCTGGCCCTGGGCAGGCAGGGAGCAGAGTTTAGCAGCGTGTAGGGTTTAGCCCAGTGTCCCAACAGCCGGTATCCATCAGCCTCTAGAAGCAGCTAGAGGCCTGGAGAGAAGGACTGCCTGTCCCAGAGAGCCTGGGAAGCAGGGAGGGACCCCTCAGCCTGTGGACCCAAGGAGAGGCTCCGAGATCCCAGGTGATAGCTCGACAGGGTGAGTGGAGTGACAAAACCCGAGCACATCTGCATGGCCATGGCCCTTAGGAGGAGGGTCCTGAAAACCAGCAGGCGCAGACACTGGATTAGCTCTTTCTATTGCTGCTGCGACAGTTGCCCTCAACTTGGTACCTGAGAAACAGCGCAGCTCTCAAGTCCTGCTCCGCTCTGCTGGGGTTTGTTTGTTTGTTTTCTCCTACTGGGGATTGAACCCAGGGGCACTTAACCACTGAGCCACATCCCCAGCCCTTCTTTTGTATTTTATTTAGGGCCTCACTGAGTTGCTTAGGGCCTTGCTAAGTTGCTCAGGCTGGCTTTGGACTTGTGATCCTCCTGCCCCAGCCTCCCAAGGTTCTGGAATGAGGGACATTCCACCGGTTCTGCCTCAAAGTCACCATGAACCTTTGCAAGTTACTTCACCCCTTAGAACTTTAGATTTCTCATCCACAAAAGGGGGCCCCGGAGGATTGGTCTAGATCAGAGATGGCACCTCCCGGACCCCTGTGAGCGTGCCACGGGAAGACAGAAGATCCTGGAGTCAGAATGGGAACAACTTCTAGTCCTTCAGCCCAGAAAGCGCAGGTAGTACCTTCAGAAAGCACCCTAAGCAGCTGTCAGCTGTCGCGCACACCACGGGGTGTCCCAGTAACCATTCACACAGGTCTGATGTCAAAGCAATTAGAGTTCCAGCCTGTAGCGGGAGAGCCTCAAGCACCAGGAGCCACTTACACAAGGAAGAAGCCACCAAGGGCCGGAGGAAGGGACTGGGTGGAACAGGAGCTAGCCGGAGAGCCACAGGGCATAACCTCTTCCTCGCGTCCCCGTCCTTGAATCATCATCTGAAATCTCGGCCTTCCTGCCGCTTCTGCTTTGGTCCCCAAAATATGGACCCCTACTCTGGAAGGATCCCCTGCCCTGCTCAGGCCAAAGAAGAAAGGAGACCTTGGAGGGCAGAGTGTGGAGCGGTGTCCTGCACCCTGGAAGTCTCTCCAGCCTGGTGGTGCAGGAGAGACTGGTGCCGGGGGGGCATGTTCCTGGGACTCCCAGGGGACCACGGGGCCCAGAGCCTGGAGGTGTGTCCACCTGTCCTGATCTCACAGTGGCTCCACTGAACAGGGAGGCGGGTCCGTGAGAGCTGTTCCTAGGCAGAACTGACCAAAGCCCTCCCTATACAAAGACCTTGGGGGCCACTCGCCAGCACTGCTTTCTGATTTCCAAGGGGAAAGGAGGTGTTCTTGGAAGGAGGAAGGACATATATACTCAGGTGATGTGTGAAGACACTCCCGTCTCATTTAAACACCACCATCTGCAAGGTGCGCCATTATTCCCATTTTACAGATGAGGAAACTGAGGTTCAGAGGCAGCAACAGAAATCCCCCAGCTCACACGTCTGGACCACAGATGACCTGGAGCGTGATTCTCAGTTGATCTGACTCCAAGTCTGACGTTCCTAACACTGTGCTTCTCAGACACTGCACTTGGAACAAATCTTTAGACACTGAAATCGAAAACCACAAAATAGGGAACTTCATTCCATCTAGTTCAGAACAGAATGGCCCCCGACACATCAGAAGAGTCCTTGCAGTTCCTGGAAGGAAGTTTACATCTGGCTCTTAGGTCTCCAGGGGTGGCAACCTGACTTTGGGGTCCCAAGCTCCCGATAGATAATCAGAGGAGGTGCTTTGGACTCTGACTTCCCTGCTCCAGTGGGGATCTGGCTCCTTCTAGATAAAGATGCCTGCGAGCTCCCCAAGCCGTGCAGTTAATTCATTTGACAAACAGCCTTCCCAACACGGGGGCCCGTGCTAAGGGGCAGGTACAGGTGAACAGTTAGGAGCCTCATCTCTGGGGCTGATCTTCTGGTTGGATGAGCAGCAGGGGACAGTCACAGACATGACATTTCACGTGTCAGGAACATGATAAAAGGGGGCCTCGGGGTGCCCTGGGAGCACACAGGGACCCAAGCTCCACAGGCACTCAGGATGCCAGATGGATTGAATTAAACTCACTTAACCTTCTGCAAGGAACTGCAGCCAAACCAGAGGGCGGGCCACTCTGTCACAAGGAGCCAGAGCTGCCGGTGACCAGAGGAAACACTCCACCAAGCTTGTGATAAATTCCCCGCCACCGTGGCTGCCTGCTGGCCTGCACCCGGGCGGAGAAGCATTAGGGGCGTCCAGGTATGCAGTGTACACACCTGCACACACCTGTACGCAGGAGACCATGCTTTACGCCCTTCCTCCCTGCGGGGGAGGCCAAGTGGAGGGGCTTTCCTCAGGACCTGCCCTGCAGCTGCTGTCAGAGTAAGGGATCACAGAGCCATCTCCCTCCTTTTTATAGGAGCATCCTGAGGTCCCACGGTGCCCGATGCGGGTGGGAGAGGGAGACGGGAAAGTTCCTCACTCGTGTTTTTTTCTTCCTCCCTAAGGATTTCTACTTTGTAGCTTTTCTTTAATGAGCATGGGTCACCTGTGTAAGGATAAAGTGTAAAGATTATAAAAGAGAGAGAGCTCGCTCGCTACGCAGAGGGGCTCTCTAAGGCACACCTGCTCTGCAAGACAAGCACAGGACGTCCTGGAGGCTTGGTGGCGGCTGAGTGGGTGGGTGGAAGGGGCCCAGCCAGGAAACACCACGGTTCACGGGTTCTGTTCCCAACCGCGCGGAGCTCTCTCGTTTGGGGACTCTGGGCAGATGGCCTCACGTCTCTCAGCCTGGGTTTGTCACCTGCAGTGTGGGTGGCTGCAGCCCTCAGGAGGTGAAGTTCACGCTCGATGCCAAGGGAATTAGCCCTGCTTAGGGTCTGGTGTGTGACTGGAAATCGGGGCACCGCAGACTCAGGTGGCAGGAAGGAAAAAACGAAAAACCACGGCCAGTCTCAATGTGGTTCCTGTGGTCATTGTCAGGCGGCTCCAAATTGTCACCTCCAAGGTGTCCACACGCTTGGGCAGGCCTGTCCACAGCGAGGCAAGGCTGACCTGCGTGGCCGGCAGGGTATGGCCGAAGGAACAGCATGTCCCTTGAGGCCGGCTCGTCGTGCACATGACTCTGCCTCTCGTTCTGGGGAAGCCAGCTACCATGTCACAAGGACATTCAAGTGGCCTATGGACAGGTCCGTGGAGCCAGGAACCGAGGCCTCCTGCCAGTGTGCCAGCCTCGGGAATAGCCACTCTGGAGGTCAGCTCTCCAGCTCCAAAACTGCAGAAGATGGTGGCCCCCAGTGGCACGGGGACTCAACCTCAGGAGCGACCCCAGGCCACAGCTACCCAGCCAGCTGCCCACTACCCTGACCTGCAGAAACTGTGCTAGTCAACGTGGGGCTGATGTGCTATGCCGCCACCGCCGTCACCAGCCCCTGGCTTTGTGGCCATCTAGACAGGCTTAGGGACCAGTGTGGCGTCAGAGGGAACAATTTACTCTATGCCAATTTAATTTCCTCTCGTGATGAAGTGTCCTGGCATGTGGGTGAGAGCAATAAGAGCCTCCACGCCCCGGGAGGGCTTTTAATTTGATACCACATGCCACTCTCCCACAGGCGGGGGCGGGAGCTGAGCAGGTTCATTGATCTGGCCCCTGGGGTTTCTGCAGGGGCTCATCCAGGACTTGAGGCAGGGGAAAGAATGGGCCACTGTGTGGTCTGACCGTGTCCTCAACATCCCTGTGTTGGAAACGCACCCCCAGAGCGCAGGTGTTGGGAGTGGAGCTTTCTGGAAGGTGTGTAGGTCAGGAAGCCTCTGCCCTGGGATCCCTTCTGCCAAGTGGAAACGGGGCTTTTAAGGTGCTCTACTGGAAGCAGAGACCTGGTCTTCATCAGACACGGAACCTGCTGGCGCCTTGACCTTGGGCTTCCCAGAACTGAGAAGTGTAAGAAATGAAGGTTCTCTTATGCTTAAAAGTTCCCAATTTGTGGTGTTTTGTTACAGCAACACAAATGCAAGGAGACAAACAGCAACACCAGCATTGCATCAATAAGTGTCATCGCGCCAACAGTTACACTCTCCTAGCACATTGCCACATCTCGGCACTTCCCCCCTCGGGGAGCCCCACGTCCTCCAGAATTCAGTAAGCAGCCTTTCCCTTAATAAACAGAGAAAGGACTTGGCCCTGCCTGCAGCACTTTGATACATCAACTTCAAGAACTGCACTGATTCCCAGAAAGCGGTCCCTTCCCCTGGTCAGTGGAGGCTGCAACCCTAGTGGCTGTCATCTGGCCCTCAGCTGTCCCCTGCTGCTGTCCCCTCCACCCTTGCTTCTGTGTCCCACACCACCGCCAGCACAAGGCTTGCTCCCTGTGTACAATGGGAGGACCATCCCGGTCCTACAGAGCAGGTACATGGAAACTCAAAGCAGCCTCCGGGCTCTTGGCTCCTGGGCTTGCTCCGGCAGCCCTGGCTGACCGCTCTTCTGAGGCCACCTCCCTGATTCTCTGGACACTGTCGTCTCAGTCCCTCCCAGCTTCCCATTCCCAGGCTCCTCGCTTCCCCCAGGCATCTAACTCCAAATAGTCGGCTCCCTCTGTCTGTTCTACCCTTTCACGCCAGGGTGGCATACACACGGTGGCAGGTGGGTCCTGGTGCTGGAGGGCCCCCTTTTAAGCCCCAGCCCCGCCACAGGCTCTCCCAGTACTTCCTGCCCTCATCGCAATTGACAAAACTGACTTCGGTTTTATCCAAAGACCCAGGGTGTGTGGGAGCCATCTGGGACAACTCCAGGCTCTTCCAGGCAGAAGGTGGCCAGTGGAGGTCACCGGCAAAGGCTCAGGGGAGCTGCCTGAAGCACAGGAGGACGCCCCCCCCGCTGGGGACTGAGTTCCTAGGGGGCTTAGAAATGGGGCCGGCGCTCATCCATCCTGAAAAGTTGCGGGGCAAATCTCCTGGAGCGGGGTGGGGGGCACATGCCCTCCTGGGGTCATTTCCAACTTGATGATTCACCAGGCAAATGCCACCATGGGGTCAGCCCCACCCATCCCCAGCAGACTTTCATTTCTCATTATGATTTGTCACCCGAGCTGATGCGAACACAGATTGATGTCATTTCCCTCCCCACATGCTCTTGACCAGAAAACATCTATTTCTCCATCAAACTGGGATTTTTTTATTATTATTATTCAGTTCCTACAAAATATGCTGCAGTTTTGCGGTTTGTTTCAATATTTTTCATCTTTTTTTTTTTTTGTACTGGGGATTGAACCCAGGGCGTTTAACCACCGAACCACATCCCCAGCCCTTTATATATTTTGTTTAGAGACAGGTTCTTGCTAAGTTGCTGAGGCTACTTTTGAACTCACAATCCCCCTGCCTCAGCCTCTCAAGTTGCTGGGATTACAATAGAGCACCATCACATCCAGCTTTTCATCTCTTTAAAGATAGCATTTGAGCCAGGCATGGTGGCCACGCCTGTAACCCCAGCACTGTGGGAGGCTGAGACAGGAGGATCGCGAGTTCAAAGCCAGCCTCAGCAACGGTGAGGTGCTAAGCAACTCAGTGAGACCCTGTCTCTACATAAAACACAAAATAGGGCTGGGGATGTGGCTCAGTGGTCTAGGGCCCCTGAGTTCAATCTCTGGCATCTCCCAAAAAAATGCATGTGTCAGGGCTGTCTTCTGGTCATAAAAGTAAGATACAACGTCACTGCAAAATAACCTGGAAAACAGAAGAGCACCAAGTAGAAAATAAAAACCATATATGACGTCACACCCAGAGACCAGCACCCAAGACTGTAGTATGTCTTCTTTCTGTTTGCGTTTTCTTCCCCGTGTCTATCTACTTTTCATCACCATTAGAGCAAGTGCTTTCTAAACATCATCTATCTGAGAGTAGAAAGAAGACAGGACCCATTCTGGCCTTGTCAGTTGCTGGAAGAGCTCTAGGCACCCCGTTAGGGCCTGGTGGACCCTGAGCCATTCATTTGCACGGTCTTATTGGACATGCACAAAAGCTCATTGAGGGAGACATTAAAACCAAGCCCATTTTATAGATGTGGAAACTGAGGCTCTGGGAACGTGGCCAAGGACAGTGAGTTCACAGGGCAGCTAAGATGGATGTGAACTAAGATCTTCTTGCCATCACAGTTCAGGGTATTGGTCTCCATAGTATACATAGAACTTGCTTTTCCTTAGGGATAGTGCCTCAACGAGAAACGCCACAGTGCTTACATGGGGTTTGTTTTAAATAAGGGTCTTGCTCTGTTGCCTAGGCTGAATCTAAACTCCTGGGTTCAACTGATTCTCTTGCCTCAGCCTTCCAAATAGCTGGCACTATAGGCCTGAGCCACCCCCTAGGCTGACTGGGAATATGAATCCAACTAGAATAGACTCATGGGACAAACTTCAGGCAGCTCCATTCTGACCCTTGTGCAACATTTGCTTTTCAGAAATCCAGGGAGAGCCAGCAACTTAGGAGGCTGAGGCAGGAAGGTTGCAAGTTTGAGGCCAGCCTCAGCAACTTAATGAGGCCCTAAGCAATTTAGCGAGAACTTGTCTCAAAATAAAAAGGGTTGGGGATGCAGCTCAGTGGTAGAGTCTCTGGGTTCAATTCCCTATGTGTGTGTGTGTGTAAAGGACACCAGAGCAAAAGGTGAAAATTTTTTTAAAATTTTTTTTTGTTTTATTTGTTGATTGACCTTTATTGATTCATTTATTTATATGCGGTGCTGAGGATCGAACCCAGTGCCTCCACATGCAAGGCAAGCGCTCTACCACTGAGCCACAATCCCAGCCCAAAAGGTGAAAATTTTTAATAGGCAGCCTACTACAAGCCTGTCTCCATTTGCCCATAAGCTGTTGCTATTTTAGTGTTTAGGGACACATAGGCCAGCTAATGTGTCCCTAGGCACAGGGGGAGATGACAGATGCTGGAGATCAAATGTAGATGCTTTGACTGCTCATTCTTTCTGTGGCCATTAATTGAGCACCTACTATCTGTCTCTCAGGCACAGCGCTAAGCAATGATGCCATATGCAACCTCTATAACGCCAGCCCCATCTTCACAGGAGTGCAGGAATGTGATAATCCTCCCCACACACACACACAGAAAATCTGAAAATGAAACATTGTTTCCAAATAGGTCAAGATATTAGGCGGGTTGATTTGATTACAAGCATCAGAAATGGACTCCGGCCCATCTAGGCAAGAAGGGAATTCCTGGAAGGCTGCTGGAGAGCACAGCAGAGCAAAGGAACGACTGGAGAGTCAGGCTGCAAGCCACCAGGCACCCAGAATCTCCAGAAGGTTCTTGGCAGCAGAAGATGGTTCAACAATCTCCCTGGGCTGCTGGGGCTGGAATGAGAAGGCTGCTCCGGCTGGTCCAGCTTTTTAGACGGAGTGCCTGACTCAGCTTTCAGGGAGGGAGCTCCCTCCGGCCTAGAAGTGGTCGCATGCCAGGGAGGGGGACTCAGCCACTCACATTCTACCAAACAAGAGTGGAGAGCAGGTAGCGGAAGCCGGGCTGGCCGCTGGGCACTGACAGGCAGCCACCATGCTCACGTTTCTAGAAGAGGAGAACCAAACACTAAGCCTGTGAAAACATGGATCAGAAATGTCCCTTTTCCTCTTGTTTCTCTTACAGGCTGAAGCTGCTCCACGGAACTGATCTCCAGGCTCAGGTGTAAACCTCCTGACCCCTGGTCCTTTACACCCCTGCTGGGCCAAGCGTGTCTGAGGTCCAGGGGTGCTGGTACCACAGTGGGACTTGTAGGAAATGCAGGACCTCGGGCTGCAGCCTGGACCCACCAAATCCATCTGCATTTCAAAGAGATCCCAGGTGGTTCGTTGCACTTGAAGTTGATGACTCACTCTGATACACCCTTCTCACTCCCCCTCCTCCAACTCTTCATTATACAGATCAACCCGTTCTCTTCGCAGCCTAAAGGAGTCCCTCCTCTGCAGCCGGAGGGAGGAGATGGCTGTCAATTTCAAGGCTGACCCTGGTGGGGTGAGAGAAGAAATGAGGACGCTGCCAGACTAATGATTTTTCTCCTGTAAACAAGGAAGGGGACGACGCAGGCTGTGACCTTGGCGAGCCCATGTTCTAGAGGGAGGAGCCGGACAGGCGATCCAAATGGACACTGAGGGCGTCCAAGGGGCATGGTGCAGCTCTCAGGGCTTGGCTGGCCTGTGCGGCTTGCCTGAGTGAAGGACCCTGGGGCACAGAGACCAAGAGAAAATGAAGCTTTATTAGGCTGCACAGGAACATGTGGCGGGCCGTGTACTTTGAGTGCCACTCCAAATGTCCTGCTGAGATGGAACGCAGTGCCAGCGGCTCGGGGTGGCTCTCTCCCTCCTAGGCCAGGAGCAGGGGGTCCAGGCCCAGAGGATCACGATGCGCGTGCTCCGGAGTCCACGAGGGTATCGTTTTTGTTTTTTTTTTTGTTTTTTTGGTACTGGGGATTGAACTAAGAGGCACTCAGCCACTGAGTCACATCCCCAGCCCTATTTTGTATTTTATTTATACTCACTGAGTTGCTTAGTGCCTCGCTTTTTGCTGAGGCCAGCTTTGAACTTGCAATCCTCCTGCCTCAGCCTCCGGGCTGCTGGGATTACAGGCGTGCATCACCGCACCCAGGGAGGGTACAGTTTTGAATGTAGAGTTTCTTTTTCTTTTTCCTTGTGGCTGTACTGGGAATTGAACGCAGGGGTGCTTGACTACTGGCCACCTACCTCCCCAGCCCTTTTTTACTTTGAGACAGAATCTTAAGTTGCTGAGGCTGGCCTCTGGGACTTGTGATCCTCCTGCCCCAGCCCTGCTCCCCGAGTGGCTGGGGTTACAGGCAGTGGCCACCTTATGCGGCTTGAATGTGAAGTTTTGAGAGCTCCAGAGCCCAGGTGCCAGTCTGTTGGCCTCGGGCCACGCGGGCCTTTGGGATATCCAAACAAACTAGCAGCAGATTTCCCCCAAAAGTCAGCAGTCTCGGTGAGTCACTTCTCAGGAACGTGGTGGCAGCCACTCGGCCGAGGGCAGCTGTGAGAAGGAATGTCCAAGCCGGGTAGCAGCAGCAAGGGGTGTGGCTGCGCGGGCCTCAGAGCAGCCAGAGACTGCGGCCTCTGCGGGGTGGTGGGCGTGGCTGCAGCTAGGTCTGTGGGTGTGGCTAAGAGTGGGTGTGGTCAGACGTGCAGGCGTGGCCGCGGGCTGTGGGCGTGGCTGTGGGTTGTGGGCGTGCCTGCAGGCTGCGGGTGTGGCTGTGGGTTGTGGGCGTGGCCGCGAGCCTCACCCCTGCAGTGCTAATCCCAGGATGAACTACTGACGGGCTCTTTGGCCGTGACCACGTGGCAGGACCCAAAGACATACGGTCCCTGTTCCCAGCACGGTCCCATACGGTCCCTGTTTCCAGTTCCTAGAACTCCAGGTAGAGTCAAGGCAGAAACTGAGCCAAAAACAGTGACCCAGGCCCCAGGACTCTGAGGAGCCTGGGAAGAAATCAGGGAAGAGGTCCCCATTACACACGTGGTGTTTTCCGTGGCTGCTGGTGGCCAGGCTAGCATGAAGGCAACGTGCAACCCTTGCGCCCTTTGTTCCAAGGGGAGACGTGGGCAGGGGGAGCCACCTGCTTGTGTCTGCAGAGGAGGGCAGGCGTGGGCTGTGAGGACCGCCTGGTTCTGCAGCAGGGCCCTTGCGACAGGAAGGTCCCTCCTGCAGAGGCGCCCCGCGCTCAGCCGCCTTTCCTCGGGTTTCCTGTTCATCCAATAGTCTCCTTCCGTCCATCAACCAGGAACAAGCAAAACACCCTTTGTGTTAGCTTTTGCATCTCGGTGACCAAAAGACCGGACGAAACCAACCAACAGGAAGAGAAGCTTATTGTGGCTCATGGTTTCAGAGGTTCTGTCCAGGACTGGCCAGTTCTGTAGGTCCGGTCCCAAGATGGGGCAGGACACCATGGCAGAAGGGCCTGGCAGAGGAAAGCAGCTCAGGATAGGCCATCAGGAAGCACAGTGTTCCACTCACCAGGGACAAAATAGAAACCCCAGTGACCCACATCCTCCAGTCACTCCCCACCTGACTACAGTCACCACCTTGTAAATCCATACCAGTGGATTAATCCAGTGACTAAACGTCAACTCTCATATCTAATCATTTCACCTCAGGACATTCTTGGGTGGTTCCACATATGAGCTCTTGGGGGCTACCACATACCCAACCCATAAAACCTGTTCACAGCTACTGTGTGGTCTCACCCATCCAGACCTTCTGCAAACAGCAAACTCATCTGGGTTTGGTCGCTGCTGGAACACGTGGTCAGCAGCTGATGGGTTCACTCATTCCTGTGTCCTGGGAGAGTATGATTTACACGTCTTTGACATTCTCCACTTTCCAAAGCCACCTGTGAATGCCAGTACTTCTGAGCTTTACTTCTGATACTAATACCTACAGAGAAAGGCATCTCTCTCTTTTTTTTAATTTGGTTAAAAAAAAAAAAATTAAGGCTTTTTAAACCAGGCACTTCAAAAGCTGAGAATAAGATGCAAAGAAAACTAATGAAGAAATGATAAACAAGGAAATGGGTGCATGAAGGAGCTCTGGCCACCAGTCCACATCACTCAGGTGAAAGCAAATCAAAGAGAATGCAAAAAGAGAAACAGACGACCTCGAAGGATCGGTGATGCTTTATTAAGCAGAGGAGGGGCACATTTTCAAGAGGCAAATGGCGGTGGGCTACAGAGGTCTGAGTTTTACAGAGTTGAGCAGGGCCAGGTCATGGAACGAGTTGGTCAGTTACATTGGGCAGGCAGGGGGATTTGGGCAGATTAGGGAGATTGGCATAAGTCGGGGTCCTGAGCTTCCTTTTTCCCTGAGGGTTTTATAAGTCTCCATTTCCTTCATGGGGGCCTCCTCATAGAGAGCGATGGCAGAGGTTTATTGAGCTTTTACTCCATGTCAGAGACTCTTTGAAGCACTTACATATGTCATCTCATGCGATACCCGTGTAGCCTGCGGAGCAGTGACTCTTTTTTTTTAAATTTTCGGTACCAGCTATTGAACCCAGAGGTACTTACCTACTGAGCCACATACTCAGCCTTTTTAAATATTTTATTTTATTTTTTCTAAATGTTTATTTTTTAGTTGTAGGTGACAGAATATCTTTATTTTTTATTTTTATGTGGTGCTGAGGATCGAACCCAGTGCCTTCTGCGTGCTAGGCGAGCACGCTACCACTGCGCCATAATCCCAGCCCCTTAAATATTTTATTTAGAGAGAGAGCCTTGCTAAGTTGCTTAGGGCCTTGCTAAATTGCTGAGGCTGGCCTTGAACTTGTGATCTTCCTGTGTTGTCCTCCCAAACTGGTGGGACTACAGGTGTGTGCTACTGTGCCAGGTTAGTTTTGTTTTTAAATATGTTTTTGTTGTAGATGGACACAATAACTTTATTTTTATTTATTTATTTTTATGTGGTGCTGAGGATCGAACCCAATGGGTCACATGTGCTAGGCAAGTGCTCTACCACTGAGTCACAACCTCAGCCCCTAGAGTAGTGATTTTCTAATTGGAGGTTATTTTGCCCCCCACCCAGGGACATTTGGTAATATATGGTGATGTTTTTGTCCCAGCTGGGCTGGTGGAGGCACTGGCCTCCAGCAGGTAGAGGCTAGGATTCTACTGAACATTCTACAATCCTTAAGACGCGCCAAGATTGATCCAGCTCTGTTAATGGTGCTCAGCTTGAGACTCTGCTCTCGGAAAGAGGGGTTGCCACCACCCCACTTCACAGATGAGGAAACCAAAGTGCAGAGCGATAATCCAGTACCTAGGTTCATGGTCACACATCATCTGCAAAAATGAGCATGAATAGCCATGGAGGAGAGGATGCCCGTGTTTGTACTGAAGAAAGAAGAGGGAGAGGGAAGGACGGACTTCCTCAGTCTCCTGTAAGACACAGCTTGGCTTGTGCATCCTGGGCTGCGGAGGCCCTGTGCAGGGCCACCCCTGAAGCTGCTTCCTAAGGCGGTCCTGAGGCTGCTTCCTGCCCACCGCTTCCTTCCCCTCACCGTCTCTGTTTTCCAATTTCACCCCCAGCCTCCACCCCACGCACTCAATTTGTGGCCATCTTTCAACCTGCTGGGTCCACTTGTGACAGTCCCACCAGCGATGGGGGGGAGGGGGCACCTGCCCTGCGACAGGCACTTCTTTACAGAAGACAGGCTGCATCTGTGTGGGGAGCAGCCTCCAGGTCTCTCTTGGGTAAAACCGTGGGCCCAGACAAGGAAGGAGGCCAAGAGGGAAGAAGAGGCTGCGTCCCCCTGCAGGTGACTAGGATGAAAAAAGGCTCCTGACGTTTCAAGAGAAAAAGCCAGGTGCAAAACCGGGCAGCCATGATGATGGGTTCTAAGAAACCGCACTTTTTAGACATTCTGTTTCCAAAACGAACATATACTACTTTCCTCAGAAGCAAATAATACTTTAAAGAGGGTGTAAAAGAAAAAGAATCCCCACATAGCAAGAGACAGGAAGGTTGTCCACGGAAAGGCTTGGATAGAAAGCTTCTAGCAGCTTCGTTCTGTGCATGAGCCAAAATGGAAGTGATCCAAGTGGAGCCTGCGGGAGCCAAATCAATTTCAGGTAAGCTTGGGAGGGAGGGCTGAGGTGGGAGCATCACAAGTTCAAAGCCAGCCTGGGCAATTTAGGGAGACCCTCGCCTCAAAATAAAAAATACCAAGGGCTGGAGTTTAGCTCAGTGTTAGAGCGCTCCTGGGTTCAACCCCCAGCACCACAGGAAAAAATAAAGGAAGAAAAAGGACTGCGGATGCAACTCAGTGGCTCAGGGTGCTGGCCTGGTGTGCACAAGGCCTTGGGTTCAACCCCCAGGACCAAAAATAAATGCATTCATCAATCACAGGTATTTTTCCTGCAACAGCATGGGTGAGTGCCTTCGACCTGATGATGGTAGGGTACAGGCTCCACTGTGTTTACATCAGGTTCAAGAACAAGCGAAGTAATCCGTGGAGATTAGTGGGGAGACTTCTGGGGTGGCTGGAAAAGCAGGCGGCACTCCTCTTCCTGCCCAGAGCCACTAGGCTGGCCCCACATTTGCATAAGCCACTCAGCAAAACAAAATCCCTGGAGGTAACAGGAGCCTGCTTTTGTGGAGGGTAGTTCAGCCACTGTGTGCTGGTCTAGGAGCCTGCGGCTTCTGGGGGACGTGCCAGCAAGCCCACCCCGGAGGGAGTCTCATTACTGCAATTGCGGGAGGGTCCCTTTCCCGAAGCCATGCCTGTGGGCTTCCCTTCCCACTTCAAACTGTCCTGCCCTCTTTCCAGCTCTAGGGCTGAGCCAGGAGGCTTATTGTCCCCGGAAGGAGAAAGAGCGGAGGATAAAGAGGCCATTGATCAGCCAAGCTGCCGCTCTTGACCTCTGCAGAGGGACACGGGCCTTGAAAGCAGGCTTTATGAGGGAGAAAAGGTGTTTCAAGTGACCCACTCCCAGCTCACCACGGCAGGTGGAAACCCTAAGGAGGTCGGGTCCACAACAAGAGATTTGTCCCCTCTACCCTCAGAGTGGTCTGGCAGGGTCTGAGCAGCTCGGGATCCCCCTAGTCTTCTGGCACGGTCTCCTCTGGGGGCCCAGATCCCCTCCAGGCCAGACAGCTCTCGTACCCTTTCTGGCATTTTCTGTAGGTGCTATCCCACGAAAAGTGCAGAACAGTGACCTTCTAGAGGGCTCAGCCCCACTGTCGGCAGGAGTGCCCCGACACGCTCATGCTGGGGGTGGGGGGGAATCAGAAAAGCCTCAGGACCACCCCACCCACAGGTCGGTGGTCTCCCTGGAGGGGAGGAGCTTCAGGATCCTCTGGGAAGTGGAGGGGAAGGGGAGCGCAACCGGGAAGAGGATCCTCCCCCGCCCCACCTAGTGGCTGGCTGGCACGTGCCTCCCTGGGCACCGTCCAATGGCGTCTGGGTAGTGGGAGGCGGAGGGAGTCCGAGGAAGATACCCGCCCTCTGTGGCCTCTGCAGAACACGTGAGGTACCCAGAATTCCCCCCGGGCCTGGCACAGCACCAGGGAGATGCCCAGAGAGCTGTGGCCTGTGGTCAGGACCCACGGGCTGCGGAAGGCAAGGATACAATGGAGGGGCAGATAATCTGGCATCCGGGTGCCGCCAGGGCCCATGCCAGCCCACAGACGCCTTCGCACAAACTGTAGAAAGGATCACTCTGTGACTCACGCTCACGGCCCAGGGCTCCTGGCTGGGCTGGCACTGCAGCCCCTGGGCAGCAGCATCTGTACAGAGCGTAAGCCCCAGGTGATGAGGTGACGCTGGTTCTAAAGCCACAAGCTGTGTGGACCAATAGTCCCTCAGGGTACCCAGTCCAGGGAGCAGCTCAGAGGACACCCCCGAGCATCCTGTTTCCTCTTCCACTCCCTCGTCCCCCCACTGAGTATGTGTGTCCCCATCCCAGGTATCATCTTAGGGGCCAAGTGTGGGGTGGGAGGTGGGCTTACAGCTGAGGGCTCCTCCCCCTCCTCAGCCACATAATAACCCAAGGACTCAGAGACTGTTTAAATTACCAGACTAGCAAAAAATATCATTTCTCCCTTTTCCTCCCCAGCTGGGTGCAGACATGCCTGGAAAGAGATCTATGATAAGAAAAGAAAGAAGCTGCGTTTCCTCTGCACAGCCATCGTACCAGGCAAATGTGTCCGGCTGCTTTCCGGGGAGGGGTGGGCCCTGCTCCTAGACAGGCGACTGAGGGTTATAGTTTGACCTGGGATTGTCCTGGAATACACTCATTCCCAGGATCACTGCGAACAGCACCTGCTTCCCCTCTTAGGAAGGAATCCTTACGGCTGGTGGACTGTCCGGTCACAACAGATGCCAGGTCTGGCAGAGCTGTCCTTCCTTCCAGCCCCAGTGAATGCCAGAGACAGACGGCGGTGTGGTACTGGAGCCCAGGAAAGTGAGCTCCCTCTAGGCTGGGGAAGCCAAGCAGGAAGAATTTGACCTGAGCCTCGAGGGCTGGTGGTGCTGGAAACATCCCCTTCTAGACAGGAGGGTGTGTCTAGTAATCATCTGTTCCTGTGTAACAAATCACTTCAAAACTTAGCAGATTAAAATGAAAGTGCACATTATCTCTCTGTTTCGGTGGGTCAGGAATTGGAAGGTGATGTGGCAGGGGGTCTTTCTAGAGCTGGTCGTCCCATCTGCGTGCATGAGGGCACGCTGGCTTGGCTGGGGACAGGAGCTGCTCCCACCTGGAATTCTGAATGGCTGCTCGCCTCCTGGGAGCCTGTACCAGCCCATGAGACAACAAGATTGAGTCTGCAAGGACATAATGACAGCTTTGGAAGCCCCACTCCGACTTCTCTGAGCTCCCCTACCCCTCTCCTAAGGTCAGCCCTACACAAGGGTGTGCATTAGGAGGGGTGGCTTCACTGGGTCCTACAGGACTGGCTTCCACAGTGTGCACTACAGCAGAGGCACAGATAGACCGGCACATGCAGGAAGCCAGTGGCTGACTTCAAGCCAGGACAGACCTCTCTAGACAAAGTCCAGCCTGCAGCAGTGAGGAGGAGGAGCCACTGTGCATTTGATTTTTATTTTTATTTTTTTTTGGTACTGAGGATTGAACCCTGGGGGTGCTCTACCACTCAGCTACATGCTGAGCCCTCTTTACTATTTATTTGGAGACAGAGTTTTGTTGAGTTGCCCAGGCTGACCTCAGCTTGCCACACTCCTGCCTCAGCCTCCCTCCTGCCTCAGCCTCCTGAGTCACCAGGATCACAGGTGTGCGCCACCATGCCCAGCAACAATTTGTTTTTTCAGCGTAAGCTATGCACTGCACAGAGGGCACTTTGTTTCTTCACCCAGGGGGTTAAGATTGCCAGTTTTCAAAAGCACATTCCAGAAAGAAAAACACCACTGAGAAACAAGTTTTAAAAATAATTTTTAGGCATTTTTCTTTCTTCTTGTAGGCATTTTAAAAAATGATGTATGACTTGCATAATTTTTAAAAGATTAAAAAGCACACAAAAAACATACTCTGCACAGAGTTGCTATGGTTGACATTCAATCTCAGACGCTTCTGGAAATAAGAGGACGGAGCTGAAATTCGAGGGGGGGGGTGCTGTGGAGGAGGCTGGTGGCCACGGCTGACCCAGGGGTCCCAGTCAGAACCTGTGGGAATTTTAAGCAGATAGAGTAGGAGTTGGGGATTTGGATTTTGAATCACAACTCATCTTTGTTTTACTCTGTGATCCTGGGAATACTAGCCTTTTCTTGATTCTTTTTCCTTAGTTAATGTGTCAGGGACACCTTGTACTCTTGTTTTAAATGTTTTGCAAAATCACTTGAAACTGGCTTGGATTTCCATTTATTTATTTGTTTATTTATTTATTGGTACTGGGGATTGAACTCAGAGGTACTTGACCACTGAGCCACATCCCCAGCCCTATTTTGTGTTTTATGTAGAGACAGGGTCTCACTGAGCTACTTAGCGCCTCGCCGTTGCTGAGGCTGGCTTTGAACTCGCAATTCTCCTGCTTCAGCCTCCCAAAGTGCTGGGACGACAGGCATGCGCCACTGCGCCTGGCTTGGATTTCCTTTTAGAGAATGGTCACTCCGCTGTTCACAGTGGCATACGCCTGTCATCCCAGCTACTTGAGAGGCTGAGGCAGGAGGAGTTGGAGGCCAACAAGGCTCCCAGCAACCTAGTGAAACTCTGTCTCAAAATAAAAAATTAAAAAAGGCTGGGGATGGGGCCCTGGGTTCAGTCCCTGGTACAAGGAAGGAAGGAAGGGAGGGAGGGAGGAGAGAGGGAGGGAGGAAGGATAGTTTCTTCATGTGGGATCCTTGTTTATTTAACAGCTTATTCCTTGGTAAATCCTTGGGGATTCTGCGATGCTTGGGGCAGGCAGAGCTGGGCCCACATGGACCTTTCATCCTGGGGGCACAGGAGGAGTTCTGACTCAAAATATCACTTATGGAAAACCCACTTGAGGGAAAGTCTTCTCAGTCTCTTAAGTGATTTTAGGAAAGGCTGAGTGCAGTGGCCACACCTGTCATCCTTTCCACTCAGGAGGCTGAGGCAGGAGGATCTCAAGTTCCAGACCAACTTGGACAACTCAGCAAGACCCTGTCTCAAACTAAAAAGTATAAAGGACTGGGGCCATAGCCCAGGGGTAGAGCACCTGTGGGTTCCATCCCCAACACTAGGGAGGGGAGCAGTTTTAGAATTAACTAGAAGGAAGGATGGATCGTCAAGACACCAGGTGAGATAAAACACACTGTACAACAGCACCCAACAGCCCATGGAGGCCCAGAGCCATTTGCCTCTCATCTGTCTCCACGAGCTGTGTCGTCTTCCTACCACTGTAATAAGTGATGCCAGCTCTGTGAGCTCTTGAGAATACGTCATTTTCCATGTTACACAAACACATGGGAAGTGTTCCCTCTGTGTCCTGCACAGGGCCAGTGGCCTCATTTAATTATCTCCATTATGACCTCATTTAATGATCTCAATTAAGCTCCCAACAACCTTGAGGTAGTTCCTCTTTTGAGTCCCTTTGACAGATGAGGAAACCGTAGCTCTAAAGCATCAGGTCTCATGTTCAAGATCATTGTGGGAGCCCCAGGGCTCAAGTTCAAGGTCATTATGGAAATCTAAGGGCCCATGTTCAAGGCCACTGTGGTATGTCCAAGATCCCAGAGTTCCTAACGGGCAGGTCCAGGACTCAGATGCTTGGCATCTGAAACGCTCCACCACCACGATGTGGTGCCAGCTGCGACTCGGGCTTTCCGTTGCCTGTGGAGTCTATTTTGACATTACCAGAACTGAAATTTAGTTTTAGCTCCTATGAACTGAAGCGGCAAACTGAAAAAGAGGAAAGAAAACAGCTTGAAACCTGTTTCGGGCCCTGCGTGAGGCAGAGAACCGGAGTCAGCGGAAATGAGAAGCCAGCTGGATCCAGCCCGCGCTCAAGGAAGGGGGCGAGGGAACAGCTTAATTGGATGATTATTTCAATTATCTAATTAAGAAAGATTACAGCTGAACAAAGACCAAGAGGGCCTCCAAGGTGATTTGGAAAAATAAAATAAAAAGTTGATTAGCTGGGTTGGCCCGTGGCGGAATTGGGAGGCTGAAGGCACTCGCCAGGGGAGGCTGTGGCCCTTGGGACAATTAGCCACCGAGGGCCCCTTCTCTCCCTTTCTCCCTGTCCCCTGTTGAAGGCTGTGTCTGCCCCGTGGTCACTGCTGGAGACTAGGGGTCGAGCTTCCTGCAGCCTCTCCCCGTCCTTCCTCCTCCCTCTCTCCCTCTCTCCCTCTGTCTTTTCTCCCTCACTCCGTCCTTCCTTCTTCCTTTCCTGAACTGTTTTTGTACAATTTCAGTAACAGACAAGCAAAGACCAGGAGGCTGAGGCAGAGGATCGCGAGTTCAAAGCCAGCCTCAGCAACTTAGCGAGGCCCTAAGCAACTCAGTAAGACCCTGTCTCTACATAAAATAAAATATAAAAAAAGGGCTGGGGATGTGGCTCAGTGGTAAAGCATCCCTAGGTACAATCTCCAGCATCAAAATAAACAAACAAACAAATAAATAAAAGAAGCAGGGGGAGGGGAATCCAGATGGCTTCACCTAGAATCCCTGAAGTTATCTCCATCTCTGCAAATACAGGAACAAGTTGAATTGGCTTTCCACCACTAGTGGAATTGAAGTTTTATTATGTCAAATCAAAGAGTCCTGGTTACATCAGATGTTAGTTATCTTAGTGTGTTAGCTACCTATCTCTGCTTAATCATTACCCCAAAACTTGGTAGCTTCAAACAACAGCAGTAAACATACACCATCTCCCATGGTGTCTGTGAGTGGGTAATGTGAGAGCAACTTGATGGGGCATTTCTGGGCCACGTGCTGCCATCAAGTTGCAGTCAGGATGTCAGTTGGGACTGCAATTATCTGTGGCCTTGACTGGAGCTACAGCAGCTTCCAAGATGGCGCTTGTGAGCTGGGGCTGGGGCTCAGTGGTAGAGCGCTTGCCTAGCATGTGTGAGGTGCTGGGTTCTATCTTCAGCACTACATATGAATAAATAAATAAAATAAAAGTATGAAAAAAATAAAAAAAAATCTATATATGTAAAAAAAAAGATGGCGCCCATATGGTTGGCAAGTTAGCGCTATGGTTCATGAGCCTCAGTCCCTCCCCACACAGTCCTCCCGCTAAGGCCTCTTGAGCAGGCTCAAAACATGGTGGCCAGATTCAGAGAGAGACAGGGAGAGGAGAGAAAGAACATCAGACAAAAGTCATATTCTTTGTATAACCAACCTCTGATGTCACCTCTGATGTCACCGTATCGCTTCCTCACATTCAGTGGGTAGCAGCGAGTCACCCAGGGGAGCTCCTGTTGAAGTAAAGGGCGACGCCCCTCTGCCCTTGGAAGGGAGCTCTGTGGAGCATGTGGGCACATTCCTGGACATATTCCCAGGCATCTTTTTACACCCCACACTTAGCACATCACATGGCTGGTTAACTGTACAGCAGGGTCTGGATTCTTGCCCTGCCCTCGCCACCAAGGGGCTGTGAGGCCCTGGACATGCCATTCGGAGGCTTTCCTCTTTTACCAAAAGGGAGGTTGGCTGTGACCCGCTGAGCCTTAACGTCCTATGGGTGTTTAGACCAAAGACACTGAAGGCTGTTACCCACGTCCTTGTAGGAGCCTGGCCACCTCTGTTTCTCCCGTCTTCTACAAAGTGACTCTGTGCATGAGGAACCTTGAACACACCTTCCATCACGAATATAACTCGCCCCTCCTGCAAGCCCTCAGCCTCACGGAGCTGGACTCCAGGCCCCCAGCCATCTCCCTGAACCACCCCGGCTCTGCATCCAGGACTCCTGCGCGTTCCACCAGGGCTATGTGGGAATGATGGCCCCGGACTGCCACTTACTGAAGCCCAGCTCAGAGGTGCAGGTCTCTGCACGGGAAGGAGGAAGGGCCTCCAGCGGCCATGTGGTTGGTGAGATGGCAGGGCGGAGGCGACCTTAATGAGATTAATAACGATAATGATGGAGACGGTGCTTTTAATGGGGTGTTTCGGGGTTGCAGGCATCGAGCTGGACTTGCCCTTTATCTCTTTCATCCCACAACAACCTCACAGGGAAGGCGACACGCATACCATTTTGTGGGTGAGGAAACGGAGGTCAGGCGGGGTGGGTGGCTGTGCCTGATACGGGGCAGACGCAGACGAGTCTGGGCGCCCTGGGTGTACGAGTCCCTGATTAAAATCCAAGAGTGGCTCGTCACTCTCAGGCATCCCTGAGGTCTCCCACGGTGCCATCAGCCCAGACGCAGCCATGCTCAATGAAATCGACTCAGCCTCAAACCCACCTATTTAAAACTGGCCGTCCAGGCCAGCCCACGGTGGTGGCGCAGGGCCCAGGCTACTGCTGCCCAGGCCACCAGTGGCTCTGGAAGTGGAAGGAGGAATTATCAGAAATATAAAAGCCAGATGGGTGTCCAGGTGGCTAAAAGGGAAGGGACGCAGGAGGGACAGTGCTGGCAAATGTCGTGAGGTCCTGGAGAAGCCTGGCTGTGCGTAGGACAGCTGTGTGAGTAGCTGCAACCCGCCACACCCCAGGCAGCGCGGGTGACCCAACGGAGGTCAGGGCATGGTCAGCTTTCCTCTATGGCAAGAAATGCCTGAGAAATTTAAGACGAGGAAAGGTTTGTTTTAGCTCACGGTTCCGGGGGCTCCAGCCGTGGTCTGTTGGCCCTGCTGCTTTGGGCCAGGGGGAAGCAGCGTGTCCTGTCCTCTCAGAGGCAGGGCAGGGGAGGCCCGTCCCCTGGGGGCTGGGACATGGGGGAGACAGGAGGAGGAGGGGCTGGGGGCCCGCAGTTCCCTTCCAGGGCACTTCCCAGGGACGTGGACCTCCCTCCAGGCCCTGCCTCCTAAAGGTTCCACCTCCTCCTGACAGCGCCCAGGACTGGGGACTGAGCCCTGGGGACTTGGGTCTTGCGGGGGGGACAGTCCAGATTCACCCCATAGCATCTGGTGATAAGCAAGTGCCAAGCCAGGACAAGCAGAAAGCAGGCCTACAGCAGAACTCAGGAGCAAACACCCAAGAGCCACAAACAGGAGGAAGCCGCCCTGAGGGCACAGAGACGGGTTTCCTCCTGAAGGACAGCTCAACCTGCCAGAGGGAGTGAGCACCCTCCAGCCACCAAAGAGCTCATCACTCAGCAAGACATTTCTTTTTGTTTTTGTTTTTTTGGTACCAGGGATTGAACTCAGGGGCACTTGACCCCTGAGCCACATCCCCAGCCCTATTTTGTGTTTTATGCCGACTGCCCCTCCTGATCCTGTCGTACCCAGCTGGACAAGACGAAGGCTGTCTCGGTGGCTTGCTTTTTTTGGTGCTAGTGTGGAACCCTGGCCGGGTACCTGCCGGGCAAGGGCTCTGCGGCTGGGCGACACCCTGGCCCAACTCCAGGGCTTTTAAAGTCCTTTTCTTGTTCAATAATAAATCCAAGCCAGGCACAGTGGTGCACGCCTGTCATCCCAGCACTTTGGGAGGCTGAGACAGGAGGATCGCGAGTTTAAAGCCAGCCTCAGCAACAGTGAGGTGCTAAGCAACTCAGTGAGACCCTGTCTCTACATAAAACACAAAATAGGGCTGGGGATGTGGCTCAGTGGTCGAGTGCCCCTGAGTTCAATCCCTGGTTGATGATGATGATGATGATGATAATAATACCCAAACCCAAACTGAAAAGCGTTGAGAGGATTGGAAGGCCATGTAAAGATGTGACATCCCGCCCTTCCCTGCGCCTCTGCTTCTCTTCCTGTTTGCTTCCCTTTTACCCCAACAGGAGAGGGGCCAGGAACGGAGTTGGGGACACAGAATGGGACCAGGGTGCTGCCCGGCTCCAGGTCCAGCCAAGGGTAGAGGGCGGGTCTCTCCACCAGGCCAGCATCGTGTCCACGGCTGGAGTGAGGACCCTGCCCAGCTCACTGGGCTGCCTTTGTGGCCAGGCCTGGGACACACCAACGGTAGTGGACATTGCAATGATTAGCACCTCCATCAAACCCACAGGGGACAAGGCCATGCTCTTACTAGTAGAATTTGCCCCATCTACATAATAAATAAACGGGACCCAGAGAAGTTAAGCAGTTTTCTCAGAACACAGCAAGTTACCGCCGCAGGGTTTGATCCCTCGTCTTCCTACCTCTGAGGCCCGGGCTCCCTCCATGGTGCCTCGGTTCACTCCTGGAATCACAGGACCGTCCCTGTGCTCTACCTCACCTGGCGATGCTGTCACGCTGATGTTCTGACCTAGGTCAGCAGAGGACTTTCATCCATCTGGAGGCGGCCTTCTATTCCTGTAATTCTACCACTTCTAATTAACGAGCTCAGTGAGGCACTGGAGGGTGCAGAGGGGCGGGGGCTGCCCGGACCAGGTGTCTCCAGCAGCCCCAAGAGCTGTCCAGGGAGAGGAGGACAGAAGGAAAGTCCCCAGCAGAGCCAGCAAGGTCTCAGGTCTCCCTCAAGTGCCCCAATTGCCGGGGAGTCTGGGTGAGGTTTCACAAAGGCCCTTCCCAAACCAGACAGGGGAGGGAGGGTGGAAGACCCTAGGGAGTGACAGGGACTTGTCCCCATCAGGATGGCACCAAAAGCAGCGATCCTGAGGCTCCAGTGCCTGCCGCTCACTGACCGTCCACACGCCTCTGTTAGCGCTGAACACCTCTCACCCCCACGGCCTCTGGCCTCAGGCCTCAAGACTGGCTCTGCCTGCGCCCCTGCCCCAGCCTCAGCAGGGCCTCCTGCCGGGTGCACAAGGCCCGCGTGTAGTGGAGAGAGCTGGGCTCGGGGTGGCCACACCCTAGAGTCTGTTCACATTCATCCGGAAAAAGGAAGTACAGGGCTTGGAGTAGACGTGGGTGGTTCAGCCACACCGGAGCCACGCCCCAGACTCAGGGTCCTTCGGGTTTGGAGGGGCTGCGGTTCAGATCTGGACTGTCCCCCACCAAGGCTTGGCCCCAGCTGGGGCTGTTGGTGGGGAGGTGGTGCCTCATGGGGGGCTAGGCCACTGGGTGGACCTGGAAGGGCACTGTGGGACCCCAGGCCCTTCTTCGCTTTTTCAATACTGGCCACGAGGTGCACTGCTTTGCTCTATCACATGCTGACGAGCTGCCACAGGCCCGAAGCCGAGGGGCCGCTGGTCATGGACAGAAACTTCTAGAGCTGTGAGCCCAGGTGCACTTCTCTTCTTCACAGGTTGATTACGCCAGGTGTTTGTTGTAGTGACCGAATGCCGGCTAGCCCAGCGTGCACATGCGCATGTGCTCAAGGTGAGGGTGCAGCTGAGGTGAGCAGTCAAGGTCAAGGTCGCTGCTGCACGCGGTGGAGGAGGGAGTCCCATGGCCCTGCAGAGGAGGAGCAGAGGCCTCCAGATGTGGCCCAGTGCTCAAAGCATCTGGAGGCCCTGGCACTGTCCCCGAGCTGGCCCCGGCTGTAGCCCAGACATGCTGGGACACATGCAGCAGCCTTTGGAGGCCAGACTGAGGTCCTATTAGTAAATAAGGAATAAAATAAATATGAAATAAATAAGTAAATAAGGAATCTGAGCCAGAGAAGATCCCCTTCTCTAGATCACTTAGATCTCTAGATCACTGGAGATCACCATCGCCAGATGCCCAGGGTCCCCCAGCTGGGAGGCGGCAAAGTTGGAATTGGATTCTTGGCCAAGGCTGTCTACCTCCGAGCTGTGACATGTGCTCCTCAGGATGGACCTCAAAGAGGACATTGCTTTTTTTTCCCCTTTGGCCTGCTGGGGATGGACCCCAGGGCTGCCACACACGTGGTAGACAGGTGGTCTGCCATTGAGCCCCACCCTCAAGAGGATGTTTCTGGATTGGCAGGCCTCGTGTACTTGGTGTTCTTGATCTTCAGCAGATCTGAGTGGATCTCCAGGAGGGGGTGGTCATTCTGAGTCAAATCCAAAACTCCTGCACTACAACAGAAAACCAGCCCGACACTCAGAATCAAAGGGACGACGAGAAGCCTCCCTCAGTCCTGCATGGTCCCCCCAGGCCCCCCCACATCCCTTCTCTCTAGCCACCATCTGGGCTTGCCTACGTCTCCCAATGAGGAGCTCACCACCTATAATACCCAGATCTATGTTCTAACACCTCTGTGTCTCTCCAGGGATCTGTGTGGGAAACTAGTCCCCAAAGATGCCCTAGGAGCAAAGAGAAAAGTCGGTATATAAATACACTTGGAAAAAGCTGCGTGTGTTAATATCGTCTTAGTTATTTATACCACCCTAGTATATTCTGGGCACCGACAAATCCAGACATTGAGGAACCGTGTTTACCGTTGCTTAGCTGAGAATTTCCCGAATTTTTTTGACTGCAGAATGCTTTCTTCAAGACTCACCCTCCAGATCTCAGAAGTGCAGGTCACACAGATGTTCCCGGAGTTGGAATGGAGCTTTCTGAAGGTCCCCCACCCCTGGTTTCCTATCCAAGATCTGAGGTCCCAAAAAGGAAGCCATGGCTGTGTTGTGCATATGGTTTGAGTGGGACCCCACGTACAGGGTCGAAAGCTTGGTCCCCAGTGTGGTGTTGGGGGCGGGTAGAGCCGTTAAGACATGGGTGGTGGAGGTGTTGTGGGGCATCAGTGCTGGGCTCTCGGAGTGAGTTTTTGTGGATGCTGGTTGGGATGGCAAGAGCAAGACTAGCCCCTCAGTGGCTCTGGCTTCCTGCCCCAGTATGATGCCATCCCCAACAAAGGCCAACCAGAGCCACGCAGAAGTCAGCACATGCTCTTGAACTTCCAGAGCTGAGCTGAATAAACCTCTTTTCTTCATAAAGCTCTCAGCCTTGAGTGTTTTCATATAGCAACAGAAAGCTGCCATTCCACCTGTCCCTGCCCAGATTGGAATAGGAAGATCTGCCCCGCACTGCACACTTCGGAGGAGCCAGCCCAGGGTGGAGTGCCTGCCAGGTCGCCCTGCACCCTCGTCTAACAGCTGAAGAAACCGAGACCTATAGGGGGGTAGTGACGACTGGTGGCAGAGCTGGAAAGACAGCCTTAATAAGGGGTGAATAAGCCAGGCACGGTGGCACATGCCTGTAATCCCTTGGGAGGCTGAGAGAGGAGGATGGCGAGTTCAAAGCCAGCCTCAGCAATGGCGAGGCGCTAAGCCACTCAGTGAGACCCTGTCTCTACATAAAACACAAAATAGGGCTGGGGATGTGGCTCAGTGGTCGAGTGCCCCTGAGTTCAATCCCTGGCACCAAAAAAAAAGAGGTGACTAAGAACACTCAGTGGAGTCTCGGCACACAGAGGTGTGCTATTGGTGGGACTGGTTTTGTCTGACCTAAGAGTGAGGGCTCCTGGCTATTGCTTGTGCCGTGCTGGAATTTTCTGGGTTAAACGTGCATAACATCTTCTGTTTGTGCCTCCCAGACCCATCCATTCCTCCAAGAGAGGCGGAGCAGGGAGCACCGAGCACACAGCACATGGCGCCTTTGCTAGCTGGGAGCCCTCTGTTGTTGGCGGTTCCCAGAGAAGGAGTCTTCCAGGCTCTGTCTCAATCCCCAGAAATACCATGGGAATGAGTCCTTTGAAAAGATGCCAAGGGAGAGCGGGGCAGGGTGCTAAGGATTGAATCCAGGGTGCTCTACCACTGAGCTATACTCCAGCCCTTTTTATTTTGGGGGGTACCAGTCATTGAACTCAGGGACACTCAACCACTGAGCCACATCCCCAGCTCTATTTTATATATATTTTTAGAGACAGGGTCTCGCTGAATTGTTTAGCGCCTCACCGTTGCTGAGGCTGGCTTTGAACTCATGATCCTCCTGCCTCAGCCTCCCCAGGTGCTGGGATGAGAGGCATGCGCCACGGCGCCCAGTCCTTTTTATATTTTCATGTTGAGATAGGGTCTCATTAAGTTGCCCAGTCTGGCCTTGAACCTGAGACTCTCCTGCCTGCTGAGTGGCTGGGACACAGACATGCCCGCTGAGCCCTCTAGAACAAGTAACCTATAATAAACAGAAATGTCTCAGCTCAGGGATGCCAAGGCCAAGATCAGGCCCCAGGCTGGCCTGACTTCCTCCTCCCAGGGTGGAAGGACAGCAAGGGACCCAATGCCCCTGTGCAATCCTTGTACAAGGGCACCTAACCCTGTTCACGAAGGAAGAATCCTCTTTGCCCAGCCACCCCATGAAGCCCCACGCGTTGATCCCACCTCACAGGCGTCGTCTGGGTTTCCGAGGGCCATGTTCAAACACATCGGTGCCCGCAGGTCTGATCCAGCCGTGAGCGGGCTTTGTTGGTACACGCCACGCTCTTCCCAGCATCACCCAGGCTGCTTTGGGCAGCGCAGTCGAGGAGCTGGGGAGAGACCCGCAGGGCTCACTGGTGCATCGGTACCGAGCAGCTGTGCCCAGCGGCTTCGGGCTGGGGAGCCGGGAGGGCTGCCCAGGGTGTGCGAGGAGCATCTCCTGCCCTTGGTAGGCTGGCAGGGAGGTGCCGGGGCCCAGAATGGTCTCCCGTGAAGACGGACGCCCCCACTGCTGCAGCACTCAGGGAGACAGCAGGTGGCTCTCCGTGGGTCCTCGTCCTGGTCTAGCCCAAGAGGGACCAGTGGGCAAGGTGGCACTTGGTTGTGTTCACCAGGAGGGGAGAGGTTCTCATGGACCTGGATCCACCCAGACGTGGCCAGGCCATTGCTTCAGGTTTGAGGGGCTCTCAGCTTAATATCCTCGAACTCCAATTCACCTACGTGATGCCCTCGTTCTAACTCCATGACCTTGAAGCAACCTTCTGGTTATGATTCGGCTGCTAACCAGCAGAGGGGGACCCTATGCCCTGTATCCCCTGATGGGGTTCAGGGCGATGGGCACAGTGAGGGGGTATATGGCTTCCAGGAATAGGGCCTTACACTCATTGGATTCATGAAACCAAAAGGACCCAGAGTCGACTGGGTGACCGTCTGCCACAGGTTGCTCTCCCCCATCGCTCCTCCAGGTGCAGCTCTTAACACTCACCAAATGTGTTGGAGGAAGACTGGAAGGAAGGGGAGAGGAGCGGCTAGGAAGGTGGGGTCCTGGGGGTGCTTTGAACTCGGGCTGTAAACTAATCAACTGACCTCTGCTTTATGCAAGGGTCTCGAGCTTGCTGACTCTTTTCCCTGGGGTGCGACTCTGCTCCTCTGCACCGTCAGGTCAGGATCCTGAAGCCACAGCCTGGACCTGGGGATGCACAGGTGGGGATCCCAGGTGGGCTAGGGACAAGCCAGTAGCTTTGCACACTTGAGTTTCCACTGTGACGATGGCATTGGCTGTCCTCTGCAGTGCTGGGGGTAGGTCGAGCCGAGTCCCAGGCCTAAGAGGGTGCTGCCACTCAGCTGGTGCTCAGAAAATACTTGTTGAATAAATGGATGTTGCCCTACTTGGGGTGAAGTCATAAAATACAGACGGTGCAAGTGTTTTTGCTGGTCGACCTGAAAGCATGGTTGTGTAACTCACAGGGCAGCCACAGCCCTCCTAAGCAATAACAAGGACTCAAGAACAAATCACAGCCAGTTAAACAGGGTCCCGCCCACACCCGGCAGCCAGGCTGTCCTGCAGGCTGGATTCCAGATGGTGGAGGTTTACCACTCGCTAGGCAGCAGCCTCCAGCCTTAGAGAAACCCATTGCCATGTAAGTTTTGGCTGAGGATTGGCTGGGCTCCATGGTGCAAGCCTGTAATCCCAGTGACTCTGGAGGCTGAGACAGGAGGATCACAAGTTTGAGGCCAGCCTCAGTAACTTAGCAAGGGACCAAACAACTTAGCAAGATGTTGTCTCAAATTAAAAAATAAAAAGGAATAGGGATGTAGCTTAATGGTAAAGCAACACTTGGGTTCAATCTTCAGTACCAAAAAAAAAAAAAAAATCTAGAAAAAAAGGAAAAAGATTTGGTTGAGTATTTCTAGGTGTTCAGTAAAAACTCAGAAAGCTGAAAATTACAGCTCTGTGAGGGTAGAAAGAGAGTTGTCTCCCTTTAGTGTCTCAGGTAGATCCAGATTTTATTATTTTATTCTCTTATACACACACACATGCACACAGACACAACATTCTACTTTCCTTCCTTCCTTCCTTCCTTCTTTCCTCCCTCCTTCCCTCCTTCCCTCCCTCTCTCTCTCTCTCTCTCTCTCTCTTTCTTTCTTGGTACTGGGGATTGAACCCAGGGGTGCTCAACCACTGAGCCACATCCCCAGCCTTTTTCTGTATTTTATTTAGAGAGTCTTGCTAAGTTGCTTAGGAACTTGCTAAATTGCTGAGGCTGACTTTGAACTTGTAGTCCTCCTGCCTCAGCCTCCCAAGCCGCTGGGATTATAGGGGTATGCCACCAGGCCAAGCTACACCCTGTATTTCTTATTGGAAAAAAAGAAATAATACCTATAGGGTAGATTATTTGTTATCAATTGCTTTACCCCAAAACGTAGCAATTGGAAATGACCAGTATTTATCGTCTTGCACAGGCTCTGGGGTGAGGAACCCAAGGCGGTTCACCTGGGAGGTTTTGGCTGGAGTCTGCAGTCCTATCAAGGCCAGATGGAACAACAAGACCTGCTTCCAAAGCCACGCAAGCTTCCCGGCTGCCCTCAGCGTCTCTGGCTGGACCCTGTCTTTCCCACGTGGTTCAGCCATAAGGTACTGACGTGGGCTGCTTGCTCCTCCTGGCTGGGGGAGACACAGGCTGAGACGGAGGAGGAAAGAGAGCTGCAGCCGTGGGCAGCCGAGGTGTGGACTGGCACACTGTCGCATCTCCACGGGCCCCTGCTCCCCTAGACCAGGTGACCCGAGAGGGGAGCGCAGAGGGCTGGGGTATCAGGAGGCGAGGCCATGGGAAGTTTGAAAATACACCCATACATCTTTTGACATTCACCCATTTAAAAAATGGGAAGCCGGGCACGGTGGCGCACACCTGTCATCCCAGCACCGTGGGAGGCTGAGACAGGAGGATCGCGAGTTCAAAGCCAGCCTCAGCAGCAGCGAGGCGCTAAGCAACTCAGTGAGACCCTGTCTCTACATAAAACACAAAATAGGGCTGGGGATGTGGCTCAGTGGTCGAGTGCCCCTGAGTTCAATCCCCGGTACCAAAAAACAGTGGGAACCCAGAGGGAAATGGGTGATGCTGAGAATGACAATGACCCCATTATACTGCTAAGTCACATGCACATGCGTGTACAGAGCATGGAAAGCCCCCGCTGCACAGGATTATAATGCGCCAGTCAAAATAGGGGGCTGAGTGGGGACCCAGTTGTCCTCCCTTGCCTAAGAGCTGGGCTTGGTGACTTCTTGTAGCAAGTGAGCAGGGCAGACAGCAGTGGTACGTGACTTCTCGACAGGGTCACGAAGAGCATGGTGACGGGCACCTTTCTCTTGGATGGCTCCTCCCGGCAAAGACAGGTTGCTGCCGCAGGGTCCTGTGGAGAGGCCCGAGGCGGCTGCAGTGAGCTGACCACCCTGCAAGGGCGCCCTCCTGTTCCAGCTGAGCCCTCGGACGACAGCAGCCAGGCTGACAACCTGATCGCCATCACGAGACACCCTGAGCCAGAGCCAGCCAGCTTAGCGGATCCCAAATTCCTGACTTACAGAAAACGAAATGATAAATATCAATTATTGCTTTAAATCAGGGTGTTTGGGGGTCATCTGTGCCGCAGGGGCACAGATAACATGCTCATTGGATTTTGGGGATCTTAGTGGCAAATAACAGAATCTGTTTTAGTTGGAACAGATGAATTTAGCAAGGAACTGGGGGCTTCCCTGGATTCCCAGGAAGACTAAAGGAGGAGGTCCAGAGCCAAGAGGACAGGAGAGATCCTGTGGAGACAAACCCCCTAGGGACAGGGGCTGCTACCGGAAGTGCTGCCATTTTTCCCCTGTAACTGGACAGCGCCATTCTACCCTTCTTAACCCCAGATTCCACGACACTCAGATCCACACTGAAGTTTCATGGCGTAAGTCTCAACCTATGGGTGACAGTTAATGCTGGGTGCCAACTTGACTGGGCGGGGTGCCCACTCTTATGCTGGATTTTTCTGTGTAGGCGCGTTTGGAAGAGATCAACGTTTAAGTAGGTGGGTTCTGAAGAACGCAGCTTGCCCCCTCCCCCCTGTCAGCTAAGTGCCTTAACAGAACACTGACCCCTCGCAGCCCGAGGGCATCCCAGGCAGACCACCTGTGGACCCAGCTGCAGCACCAGCTCTCCTGACTGCTCTGCCCAGGTGGATCAATTCCTCAGATAAATCCCTCCAAAATACACTCATCCTATGGGTCTGTCTCTGGGGAACTCAGATTAATACAGTTACAAGGGAGGTTCACAGAGTGGGTTCCTGAAGGAGGCTAAGACCCTTAAGATGAGAAATTCTACAAATGCAGGAAAGATGCTCTCGCTGCCGATGGCCAAAGGCCCAGCCCGCACCCACTACACTCATGATTTAATAGTCCAACATCGCAACACTGTATCAAATTAAATGTGTCCCTCGATGCCACCTCTCTCCCTGGTCCACAGAACTTTGTTTGGCCTTTATTTTTGAGGGGGGAGAATAGGAGTGGTGGCTCCTGGGATTGAACCCAGGGTCACTTTACCACTGAACCATACCCGCACCCCTTTTTATTTTTCTTTCCCAGGGTCTCGCTAAATTGCTGAGGCTGGCCTTAAACTTGACATCCTCCTGCCTCAGCCTCCCAAGAGCATGGTTTGGTGTGTATCTCTCAAGCTATAATTTTCCTGTGGTCCACCTGCACATGTGCTTGGGTCATGCACCTGCTGAGACCCCAGGAATTCTACTTAGATGTAGACCTTGGCTCTACAGACACTACTGAAAGCAAATGAAGAAAATACAAAAAGAAAAAGAAACGGAGACAGACCTCGACGGATCAGTGATGCTTTATTAAGCAGGGGAAGGGCACATTTTCAAGAGGGAAATGGTGGCAGGCTACAAGAGTCTGAGTTTTACAGGGTTGAGCGGGGCCAGGTCACAGGAGGAGCTGGTCAGTTACCTCTGGTGCTCTTACTTTTGGCAGGCAGGGGGATTTTGGCAGATAAGGGAGATTACGACAGGTCAGAGTCCTGAGCTTCCTTTTTAAAAAAAAAAAAATTTTTTTTTTTTTTTTAGTTGTTGATGGACCTTTATTTATTCATTTATTTATATGCGGTGCTGAGGATCGAACCCAGTGCCTCCCACATGCGAGGCAAGCGCTCTACCACTGAGCCACAACCCCAGCCGCCACCACCCCCCAGCTTCCTTTTTCCCTGAGGGTTTTCTAAGTCTCCATTTCCTTAAGCTTTGGTCTTTCTTCTGTTGGTACCACCTTCCTTTAACTATACACATTTGTCAATACTGAATGCCATGTTCCTCAGGAGATTCTCTAATTTTTTTCTCTTCATCCACATTAAAATCTGACCGTAATCCCTTCTCTAGGGAATGGCGTTATGTGGTTCTGAGTGATGTTACTGGTATCACACCCCAATGGGAGTGTGTTTCCTTCTGGGCTGGAAAAATCCCTTGAACTCATTCATTCAGATCCCGTAAAATTGGAATTTGTGATGATTCAACATCCTGGGTTGAAGTTTGCTTTTATTTACTCTGGGCAAAGTGATTAAATAAAAAAGTCAAATCTCAAGAGGCACATTTCATAGCTTTATGAGGTTTTGGCATATGATTTCCTGGAGTCCAAATGGAATCTTCTACATAGGGGCAATTTTTTTCTCCCTAAGGCAAAGGAGCAAAGATGCAGACTGATTCTATCATAGGATCTTCAAGAGTTTTCTGGCAAGATCACCCTAAAGTTTTGTTCTCCACTTACTTTAAACAATAGCAAATCCGGAATGCTATTGTTTACCATCACCTGTAGGTCGAGACTTACGGCATGAAACTTCAGTGTGGATCTGAGTGTCCTGGAATCTGTGGTTTAAGAAGGGTAGAATGGCACTGCCCAGGTTACAGGAGAAAAATGGCAGCACTTCCAGGACTTCTGACTCTTTAAGAAGCAGCACCCACCTTAGGATCATGATTCAGGACAACCTTGAATTATCCCAGAGAAAGGACATCCCAAAATGATTGCCAAAGTTGTCCTCTAAGCCAGAAAGTCTTCTAAATAAGGAGCGCAAGCAAGATGCAGGCACAATAAGTATCAGGAGGAGTTGTTCCACAAAGACATCAGAATCAGAATCAGAATCAAGAGCTTGTGATAAAGCAAGTCCGGGATTTGAGCTCTGGAGGAGCACAGTCCCTTTGGCATGGGGGAACGGCAGAGCCCTACACAGGAAGTGGGGTTTCTGGCTGCAGAAGCCCCTGAACTATAGCCTCGGCCTGCTCTAGCTTAGTGAATAGGACACGGACCCTCTCAGCCCTGGAGATGACGGGGCAGCCTCTGGGGTGAGCAGAGGACCCAGGACGATTATCCTGGCTTCATCGGGTCTGTGTCTTACCCCAGAGAGCCGTGCGGGCGTCATGCTCTTCCAGCTGGCCCTCCAAAGCTCTGTGGGGATCTCCTCTGCACCCAGCTGCATCCCTGGATCATGGGCCTGTGCCGTCCTACTTTGTGTGCTGCAGGGATGCTATGGGGACACCCTCCTTGTCCCTCGGGCATCCACCTCCCTCCACATTCTTTCTTTTTTTAATATATTAAAAGTGATTCATAGCTGGGCGCGGTGGCGCACGCCTGTCATCCCAGCACTTCGGGAGGCTGAGACAGGAGGATCGCGAGTTCAAAGCCAGCCTCAGCCACAACAAGGTGCTGAGCAACTCAGTGAGACCCTGTCTCTACATAAAACACAAAATAGGGCTGGGGATGTGGCTCAGTGGTTGAGTGCCCCTGAGTTCAATCCCCAGTACCAAAAAAAAAAAAAAAGAAAAGGAAAGAAAAGAAAAAGAAATAATGTACAGTAAGTAGACAATAAACCGCAGATGTTTAGTGACAAGTTGCTTTTATTTATTTATTTGTGGTCCTAATGACCCACTTTCCTTTTCTAGTGATCATAGCACTTGAATGTTTTCAATAAAATCTGTGACAAAGCCCATTTCCAAGTCCCCAAATATAAAGGAATTAGGTGTGGTTTGAATAGCCACTCCATTTTTGGGGGAGGGGAGTTTACCAGGGATGGAACTCAGGGGCGCTCAACCACTGAGCCGCATCCCCAGCCCTATTTTGTGTTTTATGTAGAGACAGGGTCTCGCTGAGTTGCTCAGTGCCTCACTGTTGCTGAGGCTGGCTTTGAACTCGCGATCCTCCTGCCTCAGCCTCCCCAGCCACTGGGATTACAGGTGTGTGCCACCGCACCTGGCTACTCCATTTTTAAAAAGTAATTTTACTGGGAAATTTGGTCCCAGGATTCATTTTAGCTTCCTTAGTGGGACGTCACCCTGGAGTCTGTCGGCAATCAATGCTTTAGGGCATGTCCAGCATGATTTATGAAACATTTAATGACCAGCCCAGCTGCACATCTACCGGACAGAATGATCAGCTAGACCAAGGAGTATGGACACTGGCCTTACACAGTGTGTCCAGCTGTCCTGGGAGGCACCAAATAGAAGTCACCCTTGGCTAAGCCAGCCACCAGCACCAGGTCACAGAGCTTCACCCCAGGGGCGATCAGTGGCTAAGCTCCACTGTCTAGGATGATCTTGTCCACCTCAGTTGATGACCCAGGTATAACTTGGGACCTGTGAGGTCCTGGGTGACAGCAGCCTCACCCAGGAAAGCTTCTGGACTTTCCTGCACGAGGCCACGGACTCCAACCTTTGCACCACACCTGCTCAGCTGCCCTGACCACACAGCTGTGCAGGGCGGGGTGTACAACCCCGGCAGTGAGGGCCGGCCTCATCTCTCCATGGGGGAGGCCAGCGGCCCCAATCCCAGTGGGTCATTTAGGGGAAGAGGGTACATTTCCCTGAAATCAGGAAGGCTAACAGTGGAAATCCAGATCACCAACAACGCTACCAAATCCAGCGCTGATCCTCCCTCCAAACCATTTTCTTGATGTTAGAAACCCACTGTACTGGGAGAGCCAAGCCCCTGGCTCCCAGGCAGGTCCAGTCTCGAACCTTCGCAATCCCAGCACAGCGCCTGAACTGTCCTTTCCCTGGTGATCACCCTGATGCACGGGTCGCTGAGCCTTAAGACTTCTTTCCGTTAACTGGACCCTTTCCTGCTAAAATTTCAGTCCTTCAGTCCTTATCATAGACCCGATCATTGCCAAATTTCTAAATTTCAAGTTCAAGTCAGTTTTTAAAAATTGTGGTAAAACGGGCATAAGGTAAAATTTATAGCATAAAGGGGACACCTGAGTAGACAGGGCAGGGCTAGAAACAGTCACATTGCCACCGTCACCCCCACCAACCATCTCCAGGATTCTTTATCTTCCCAAGTGGAAATGCTAGAACATCAGTGAGCCCTGTCCCATCCAAACCACCGCCATCCCACCTGCATCCCCCAGGTATTATTATTATTTTGTTACTAGGGATTGAACCCAGGAATGCTTTACTACTGAGCCATATCCCTGGCCCTTTTGATTTTTTCCTTGTGTCAGGGTCTTGCTAAGTTGCTTAGGGCCTCACTAAGTTGCTGAGTCTGGCTTTGAACTTGCCATCCTCCTGCCTCAGCCTCCAGAGCGGCTGGGATCACAGGTGTGGCCCCATGCCTAGCTCTTATAGGTACTTATATGAGTGCAGTGATGTGGTGTTTGCTCCTGCGCCAGGCTTACTTCCTGTGGGATAACACATGTCCTCGAGGTCCGCCCGGGTGGTGCACGTCAGGGTTCCCTTCCTCGGGAAAGCTGAACGTTATTCATGCTGTGGTTTGGATGTGATTTCCTCCCGCAGGTCCGTGGGCCAGTACAAGGTCCCCAGAGTAGCCGTGATGAGATGGTGGGGGATCTCGAGATCGTCAGGAGACAGGCGCGCCCTGAGAAGTCTCCAGTGTGGCGCTCCAAGAACTGGGCTGCTCCTCAGAGGCTGTTATAGGACAGCAACCTGGTCCCTCCCTTCCTCTCTTACCATTGCCCACTCCCCTATGTCCTCCTGCCATAGGACATTCCACCCAGAACATCCTCAACATAGGCCAGCCAGATGTCTCGCACTTTCCACCTCCCAGACTGTGAGCTAAATAGATCTCTTTATTTCAGAAAGGACCCAGCCTCAATATTTTGTCACAGAAACACAAAACAGACCAAAATAAGACATTTGTACCGCATTTTGTTTATCCATTAATATGTCCATGGACACTTGGGCTGGACGTGCACACCTGTAATCCCAGTGACTTGGGAGGCTGAGGCAGGAGGATTGCAAGTTTGAGGCCTCAGCAACTTAGGGAGGCCCTCAGCAACTTAGCAAGACTCCGTCTCAAAATAAAAAAGGGCTTTGGGTGTGGCTCCGTGGTAAAGCACCTCTGGGTTTACTCCCAATACCAAAATACATAAACATATAAGTAAATATATAACTATCCATGGACACTTGGGTCCTTCCAGCCTTCTGTGGCGGTGAATAATGCGGCCACAATGCAGGGTACGTCAGGTTTAAAGGTTGTTATTTTCCTTCCAGGAACTTATCAACTGGATTCACGCCTTGAGCGTCTGTTCTTGCTTCTACAGTACTTGGTCACCACCGTGCAACCACAAGCACCTGCCACTCAGGATTCCGGGTTGCAATGCCAAGGGTCTGGGCAGGTTTGGTGCAGCGAGTGCCTCCAGCCCACCCACCCGCCTTTCTGCCTCGGCAGCTTTCACTTACGGCCCCATCCAGTCAGTCACCAGGACAACCCTCCTTTGACCCCACCTGGGAAAGGTCCATTTGGCCAGCAGTTGGAGGCTAAGAGATGACAGGAAGGTTCTAGAAGTGAGCCAACCGTGGACATAATACATTCGACTTTTCCTTCCCTGGTATATTCTGCATTACCTACGATAGCCTTATATCACTTTCCTGATTAAAGTCAGAAAACAGTGTTGCTTTTCTTTTGATTAATTTAAAAAACAAAATCCCAAACGAATACATGTCCTTCTACAGAAGAGGTCAGCGGACTTCTATGAAGGGCCAGATGGTAAATACTGTGGTCTTGAGGGCCATATGGTCTTGGTTAAGCTGCCCAGCTGCTTATGGGGGCAAAGCCAACCAGGGGCAGCAGTGGGCATGGCCCTGCTCCAGCCAAACTGTATTTACAGATGCTAATATTTTAATTTAATTTCCTATAACGTGCACCCTTTTGATCACTAGCAAAAAGCCACTCGCCACTCGTAGGCTACAAAAGAAGGAGCCCCAGAACAGATTGGGCCGCGGGTCAGAGCTTGCCAATCTCTGCTCCAAAATGCTGAAATAGAAGAGATGAGATAAAAGTTCCCCTTTTAAAGCGTCCACTGACTCCTGTCCTCTCCTACCTTTTCTCATTGGTGTTTGCTGCTGTTGGTGGGGAAAATTCTAGACACTTACAAAAGCACAGAAAGCAATATCTAATGCTCCATGTACCCCGTCCCCCAGCCTCACCAATGACACATGGCTTATTGTGCAACAGCAGTGTGTCCTCCACCCCTCCTGAATCAGCACGTTGGTCCAGGTATTCTATGTGTCGCATGGATACGTGATTCCTTTTATCCTGAAGTCCTATTTAGTTTATTCATATGAGTTATTCCCAATTGTCGTATTTATCTATAAGTATTTCAGTGGACATTTCTAAAAGATGATACTTCATTTTAAAATATCAGTATTACAGGGGCTGGGGTTATGGCTCAGTGGTAGAGCGCTTGCCTTGCATGCGTGAGGCACTGGGTTCCATCTCAGCACCACATAAAAATAAATAAAGATATTGTGTCCATCTACAACTAAAAAAATATATATATTTAAAATAAAATATCAGTATTACACCTAAAAGAAATAATTTTCTTTTAAAACAGCTCAGAAGCAAGTGTCTCAAGTTCACTAAACATTTCCCGTGGCGTTCAGGACTCTGCTGGGGAACAGCAGTTTAAAACACTGATCCTGATGTCAGACCCCCGGCCCCCGAAGTCTGAAACTTCCCTTCGCTGTCCTGCGGTGCCTGCGTGGGCTCGCACCCTCTCTGGGCCTTAGTTTCCTTATCTGTAACAGTAAGGATACTGACAGTGTGAGCCTCAGACAGAGCTTTGAGTGGCTTGTGCGAAGGGGTCGCCGGGGCCTGGTGGTTCACGTGTACTCTCAAGCTCCTGGCTGGCCTTTGGTCAGAGGAGAAGTGTCCATCACCAGGTCTAGATTGGGGAAAAGGGAACCGAGGTCAAAGAACACACGGAGTAACCATTCTCAGAGACCTTGGCAGGCAGCTTCATCAATTGTCCAGGATGAGCTAGGTTGTGCTGCGGTAACAAACAATCCCAGCATCTCCACAGCCGCACCAATAGCCGTTTAGCGCTCATCTGTGCCCCACAGGGCCAGCGCACACGTCTCTGGAGAGGAATCGTGTTGGCTTTGCAGTGTTGGCTTAGACGGTCACTTCTGCTCACACGTCTCTGGCCCAAAGCCAGTCTCATGACTGTGCCCATCTTCAGGTGGGCAAGGAACCATCCTGCCCTGTTCCCCGAAGGAAAGCCACAGCTGAGCACTGAGACAGCAGAGGGTGGACCTGTCCTCACCATCCAGCCTCACCGTGCACCTCAATGGTGGCAGGGAAAGGGAGCTGGATTCTGCTACGACAGTGCCGATGGCCGCCCCCTGGACCCAGGTGTCCACTCTAGGGTGATAGATCCTTGGAGCACACACAGCTCACTTTCACCTAAGCCACTGAGATCGTCAGAGAGCCTTTGCAGGTGACTCCCATTTCAGATAAACTAGCTGAAGTTAGAATGTCACAGAACCCTGTGGTGACTTGCGGGGTGCCTCTTTGCATGAGGGTGGCGTTCCCCGACAGTCCTTGCTCACCTGCTCAGATTTGCTCCCAGCTCCTCCAAACCCCTGTAGCTCCCCAACCCCATTGGAGTTCTCCACTCAGGTGATCCACCTCTTCTGACTGCTTCCCCCTGATCTCATCTGTCTGGGGTGTCCCTCCCCTCCCAGAGGTCCCCTCCAGCTGTGGGTGTTTGCAGAGGGCCGCCAGCTGTCTCCTCTCTGAGCGAGCCTGCAGGTAGCCCCATGGGCAGGCTTGTTGCCTGCCTGGCTGGGCCAAAGTTCAGATGGGTGAGAAATTTCCTAAAACCAATCTTCCCCCAACTGGCCTCCTCTGCCTCTGGAGCCCCCATTCCTGCCAATGGCAGAGAACATAGAGCTGATGACCGATTGAGGCTCACCTGACTTCTTTTGCCTTAAAAATGATCCCTTTTGGGGGTTCACTGTAGTGCACTCCCTCGGGGGCTGTTTCTTAGGTCTCAGGGTTTTCTATACCTTCTGCTGATCCTCAAGACGGTGTCTGTGAACAAACCCAGCGTCCTGCGAGGGACACCCCCAGCGACCATGGCAGGACCAGCTTAGTGTGGATGGACCTCAGCGAACGGTGAAGAAAGCCACACAAGAAGAACCACACGTGGCCTGAAATCAGGCAATGGTGGTGATGTTAGCAAGCAGCTGCCTTTGGCAGGGGCGTGACGGCTGGCGGCTAGTGGCTGGCCCAGCCGGCTTGCTCATCTGAGTGGCGGCTCACAGGTGTGCACGGCGGAACATCCAGGAGTGGCCCCCTTAGGGGTGTGCACTTCACTATGGCAACAGGCAGGGGACGGCTCAGCTGTGGGAGCTCGCTGGCCTCTGCAGATCCTCTCCTTCTGCGGGGACACATTTTTGCTGGTACCTCCACATCCCTGGTCTCTCAGACGCTCCAGATCCTCCACCGGCTGGACCTCCTGTGCTGAGCTTCTGAGCTCAGCCCCAGACCTGGGTCCTCTGGTTCCCCTCCCACCTGCAGCTTGGAAACCCCCAGGCCCCAAAGCAAGGGCCCGATCAGCCTCTTCTACCCCACCAACCCTCACCTGCGCCAATCTGGCGCTTGGATGACAGCTGGGTCTCCCAGTGCCCAAAGGGCTCTCTGCCTGCCTCTCAGGCTTCAGCACCTGCCAGTGATATTCCCTCCTGGGGGTGGGGGGAAGCAGTGGGAGGCAGAGCAGGAGAAGCGCTTCAGGGAGGGAACACGGACGTGTATATGCACAAAGGTCAGGTGAGCTGGGCCTTACAGGTCACGTCCGTCACCCAGGTTTCTTTTAGGGACAGTCTAGATTTATTTTATTGTATGACCTGGATGCTTCCAATCAGAGCAGCTAGGGTAGAATCGCGGTATTGTGGAGATCAAGGAGCTCTTCCAATTCTGATGCTGTATTGTGAGGGGGACAGTTTCTGGCCATGTGCTTCTGAGCACTGGATACATGTAGCGTCCCCCTCCTAAATGTCACTCACCCATCCTGTGACCACCAGGAAGACCTGCCTGAACATGCCCACAGTTGCCAATGCCCCGAGGCAGGGTTGGAGCCTGACATATTTATTTTATAGATGAGAAAACTGAAGCCCAAAGCAGAATGCATCCAAGCCGTGGCAGAGCCAGGATCGGACCCGTCTCCTGGTTTCTCATTCAGCAAGATTTTTATGCCACCCCCTGACTTTCTGTTTAGGTTTGAGGAACTAAAGGAGGCTCCGAGGGAACTTGTTTTCCTTTCTGGTCTGGCTGCTGTCCCTGTCACTTCCTCTTCCCTCCCTGGGAGCTGGCGGATGCTGCAGTGCCTCAGCTTCCTCCACAGAGTGGCAGTGGCTTGTGTCCGGGAAGTTGCTGCAGACACACCCAGCATGGGCCAGCCCTGTGTGCCCACCTTCTCTGCCTGGACAGCTTGAGGAAGATGTGCAAATGTCCAGTGGCCAGCCATGGCTGCACTGCCCTCTGTATCTTGCCCTGGGTCTGAGGCAAGTGCCGTAGCTATAGGAGGGCTCAGTCCCAGTGTCTTTCAGATACCGAGAACAGGAGGTGGAGCACAGCCAGGAGGAGACTCCGCTGGGTGGCTGGGGGCACAACGGTACCAGTCAGTGGCCCACAGAATACACTCGCTGGGCCGTTTGTGCAATGGTCCATGCCAGCCTCAGGGTGGCTGCTCTGTGCTGGGTGCCAGGTGACAGGCTGGCAAACACAACACACTGTTCCCTTGCTCGTGGACTTGCAGTCTCTCGACGGAGCTCAAAAGCTGGCTGAGCCGCTGAAAGCGTGTGTGGCCTTGGGTATGTCCCTTCATCTTTTGGAGCTCCTGCATTTTCATCCATCAGCAGCAACAAAGAGGAAACAGTTGATGTGAAAGGAAGTGTTAAAAAAAAGATGAGAAGGGGCCAGCCTAGCTCTAGCACCTACATGTAGTCACAGCTCCTATCTTTCCAAAACTTTAATATTCCGTCAGTGCAGTTCCTCCGTCCCTCTGCCCACCGACTGTCAAGGAAATTTTGGGTAAGAACTTTATATATTTTCCAAAATTGTATCTGATAAGCCAACTTTTTGAGCTGGGTGCAGTGGCACATGCCTGTAATCCTAGTGACTAAGGAGGCTGAAGTAAGATGGCAAGTTCAAAGCCAGCCCCAGCAACTAAGTGAGACCCTGTCTCAAAATAAAAAATAAAGCAGGGCGAGGTGGCGCATACCTGTGATCCCAGCAGCTTGGGAGGTTGAGCAGGAGGGTCGCAAGTTCAAAGCCAGCCTCAGGAACTTAGTGAGGCCCTAAGCAACTCAGCAAGACCCTGCCTCTAAATAAAATATAAAAAATGGGTGGAGGATGTGGTTCAGTGGTGAAGCGCCCCTGGGATCAATCCTTGGTAGTAGTAGTAATAATAATAATAATAATAATAATTAAAATAAAAAGAGCTGCAGATGTAGCTCAGTGTTAGAGTATCCCTGGGTTCAGTCCTGAGTACCATCAAAAGGAAAAAAAAGAAAAACAACTTTTCCAAAAGTAGTATAATTATATATCATAAACTGAACACATATATATGTAGTCTGTAGCACAAATGCTTGTGTGTATGCGTGTGTGTGTGTGTGTGTGTGCGCCCGCGTGCGCTTTCTCCGCCTGGCATCAGCGCATCTGTGTGCTGAGGTATAGACAGCAATCATGTCTATGGGCAGAGAAAAGCATGACGCCAGCCTTCAGTTTTTAATATTCTCTGCTCTTCCCGGGCCTCTGCTCCCGACAGACACTTACCTTATTTAGCCCCTGCTGCTTGGTCTTGAAACCTCTAAATAGATGTGTTATTTCAGGCTGGCCAAACCCTTGAAATTATTCGCCAGCAGCATTCGGGAAACACACCCCTCCCTGTGAAGAGGAGCAGCCGGCACTCAGGACTGCGTGGCACCTCCAGCCCCTTCCCCACCCTCCCTGGCCACTGGCCGCAGGGGGGCTTCCAGAAGTCGCTGTGGACAGGGCAGGAGCCCCGCTCTGAGTCACTGCCAAGTGCATGCTGCGTGCTGGGCAGGGAGCTGGAGCCCAGGACCTCAGCTGCAGCACTGGTGAAGCGGGGCGGGCGGGGGGAGAGCATGGGATGAACCCGGCAGGATTATCGGGGTAACTAAGTGTATGGTTAGAACAGCGGCTCCGGAATGGCAGCCCAGACTGGGTGAACTGACTGCAAACACCGACTGGGTGTGGGTGGGATCCACCCCATGCATTTCCACAGCTCTTCCTGTGGAAGCACTGGAGGAGACCTTTTCAAAGGTGGCAGGACCAGGACAGGACCTGGGGGAGGGAGGGACACACAGACGTCTCCTATGCATGCCTCCTCTGCGGCTGGCAGGTTCCATGCCACTCAGGACAGACTGGAGGCCAAGCAGAAGGTCTAAGGTGCTGCTTCCAGCAGCTGAGCCTCAGCTGCGTGGACCGGCCAAGTCTCTCGTGGTCTTCCAGGTGGCCCAGCACCACCCTGCACACACAGACACCACAGCTCCGGGTCCTGCATGCCTGGACAAAGCCTCTGTACACATTTACTTCTTTCAGCATTGCTTAGACTCTGCTGAGCCCCCTTGGAGCCGGTACCCCAGCAGTGAACAGGCCAAGCCTCTGCCACCTTGAGCTTGAACTTGGGAAGGAGCTGAGAGAGACAGGCCCCTGTATGGTAAGTGTGAGGTCACGTAAGCACAAGTTCTCTGGGGAGGTGGCATCTGAGCAGGAACCTGAATGACAGGCAGGAGGGAGCTAGGTGGGGCTCTACAGAAGGGCCCAGACGCAGGGGCTGGCAGGGCACAAATCAGCCGGTCACGGTTCCCTCGCTGCAGATGAGACGGCGAAGGCTCCAGAAAGTTAACTGGTTCCCACTCCATAAAGGGAAGGGCCTGAACTTGGCCATGTGTCCCCAATGGCCGGCTCTTACACTCCGGGTAAGATCACATGACCCATTGATAGGTTATTTGTTCCGGCTCCTCCCACAGTAAGAATCCTCTCTCGGCATTTTTGCCGTCGTTACTAATGATTGCCACATGCCACGCTGACGTCCATGACCACCATCTCATCTAAGCCCGTCAGGAGATCTAGAGGCAAGAAGCGTCCAATCCCCACTCCCCACATGCGGCTCAGGAGGTTCAAGTGCTTTGTCCAGATGACAGTGAATGGGTGAGGGGCCCAGCAGGCTGAGCTGAGGCCACTAAATGGCTTCCTTGACATCCAAGGCCAAATAGAAAATAATTCTGGCAATAACAGAAGGCAGTTTTACCCACTGTCCCACAGAGGGGCACAGGCTGGGCATTCTACTGGGATGGGACTCCAAGAAACAGCTGGTAGGCCAGGATCGGAGCTGAGACTAGCAGCGAGGAAGGATGATGTGTCTGGGGGAGCACGGGGGAGACCTGGACAGCATTACCAAGGCCAGCCGGAGGGCTGGACCGAGAGCAGAAACGGTGGGGTTTTGGAAAGCAACCGGAGATCCCAGGCCCAGGCCCCTAGCAGGGAGGGAGGACACTGAGGCCAGTGGGGTGGGGGCATGTGCTGGGGGACCGGAGAGGGCTCCCAGAGGATGCCAGCCTCCCCTGGGCCACACAAGGCATCATCTTGGACCTCTCTAGCATCAGCCTGCGTGTCTGAGCTTCCCCCTGTCACCCTGGAGGAAAGGTGTTCTCCGTGCCAACCTCTTGGGGAGCAAATTGCCAGAGATGCAAAAGGAGAGCCCCCAGGAGGAGACCAAGAAGAGCCCATGAGGCACACGCGCAAAGCTTCTGGGAGACCTGGGCTTGGAGAAGTCGACAGAGCAGTCCAGAACCAGGGCTGTGGATGAGGCTGTCAGGGTTTGGAGTCCTCTTGTCCTTGGGAGCAGTGTGCCCTGAGCAAGTCATCATTCCCCTAACTCAGCCGTAAAGTGGGGGTGATCAAAACATGACTCTACAGCTACTAGGATTAAATTAAGTCATCTGTGAAACCTTGGTCCATAGCAAGTGCTCAATAAACAAAAGATATTACCACGCTGCTGCTATTATTGTTACTTTGCAAATTGAAAAAAACGTCTTCTGTGGTTTAGCAATTTCTTACAAAACTAAACACACGCCAACGACAGGATCCAGCAACGGCCCTCCTTGGCATGGACCCAAAGGCGGTGAGACTTATGTCCACAAAAACCTGCACGTGGATCATTATCGCGGGTTCGTTCCTAATTACCTCCATGTGGAAGCAGCTGAGATGAACGGGGAAATAGACGGCACACACCCAGCCCGCGCACCGCCATTCAGCACTCGAAGAAATTAAGCAGCCAACCATGAAAAGATGTGCAAAAAACCTAAATGCGTACGATGAAGAGAAAGAAGCCGATGTGAAGAGGCTCCGTCCTCTGTGATCGCACCTGTGCTGGGAAAGGCCCGCTAGGGAGAGAGGGAGGGGAGCTGAGCCGCGGAGGATTTGATGGCTGCGTGTCAATCCACGTCTGTCCAAACCCACAGAATGCACATCAAGAGGGAACCCAGGGCAAGCTGTGGACCTTGGGCAGTGGTCAGGTGCCAACGTGTTTCGTCTATCGTAACAGAGGGACCTCTCTTGTGGGGCTTGGACCGTGGAGGCAGCTGTGCCTATGAAGTGCTGCACTTTGGCTCCACTTTGTTGTGAACTTGAGACCGCTCTGAAAAGTAGTCTTTTTGTTTTGGGTACCAGGGATTGAAGTCAGGGGCACTCGACCACTGAGCCACATCCCCAGTCCTATTTTGTGTTTTATTTAGAGACAGGGTCTCACTGAGTTGCTTAGCATCTTGCTTTTGCTGAGGCTGGCTTTGAACTTGAAATCCTCCTGCTTCAGCCTCCTGAGCTGCTGGGATGACAGGCATGTGCATCCAACTTAAGCAGTCTATTTTTTTTTTAAATATGTTTTAGTTGTTTATGGATCTTTATTTTATTCATTTATTATTTATATGTGGTACTGAGGATTGAACCCAGTGCCTCACGCATGCTAGGCAAGTGCTCTACCACTGAACCACAGCCACAGCCCCAGCAGTCTATTTTTTTAAAAGCTTCAAAATGAGAAAAACCAAGGCTCGGTGCCTAGTGGGAGAGGGCGGAACCTTCTGATGCTATCTTCTCTACGAAGCCACTTCCGATCACCTTGACCACGGTTCTGAAATACCTCTTAGAATTCTCTCTACCGCAGGACTTTCCTGACAATTACCATTTTGGTTGCATTGGAATTATCAGGAGAGTTATCTTATTTTCCTCACTGGGATACATTGCCAGATCCTTGCGGGAGGGAGCCAGGGCATGCCACTCCCGGCTCAATCCTGCACTACCCTCCCTGTGTCCTGCACAAGGCGCCTAAAATCAGTCACTGAATTAATCACTGCATTAATTTAATCTAGATTTCTGCACCGTGCAGCAAGATATCCAGCAGTCAGCCGTTAAAACTCATAACTAAATGAAGAAGTCATTTCCCAGTTGTGCTGGCCATATCCAAACTCTCTTTAGCCACAGGTAGCTGGTGGCAGGGCTGACGTGGGACACATCTGTCAGGGCAGAAAGTTCTGTCACACAGTGCTGTGCTGGAACATCCATCTTTGTTCAGCTTTTTCAATGAAAAGCTTGACCTTGAATGAAAACTATCTTTGCAGGGCTTACATTTTATTTTCAAATTAAAAAGAAATGATTTTCCTTCAAACTGAGCTGCCCAGATTATACTCTGTAAATGCTACTTACTGCTAAAAGAAAACCAGCTTTTTAGAGAAATGGCTTCTTTTAGTCTGAAGCAAGAACTGTGGAAGATAAGCCTGCAAACCTCATTGGAGCAGAAAGCAAGGAATCTATCAAGCACTACAGGATCCTGTCAAAAAGACTAGAAGTCAATTTACAGAGACTCCCATTGGCCAACAATGGGATATTTGAGTATCAGTAAGAATTACTGATAATTCTCTGCTGGCACCTGTGATCCCAGTGACACAGGAGGCTGAGGCAGGAGGATAGCAAGTTCGAGGCCAGCCTCAGCAAAGTACTGAGACCCTCTCTCAAAATAAAAACTAGAAAGGGCTGGGGGTGCAGCCCACTGGTAGAGCACCCCTAGATTTTATCCCTAGTACCACACACACACAAAGAATCAATGAAAAAGTGAGTCAAGTTGCATGTGTAAAAATTCACGAGTTTGTAGTAACAATGGAACAAATACAAACCCTCAGTTCCTTTGGAAGCTGATAGGAAAACAACCCATTTTTCTAAAACTAGGAAGTAAAAAGGAATAGTCAAGCATTTACCTGTCTTTCCTTTATGAATGACAGCTGAGGGAGGGACACTTCCATCTCTAGATGTCTTCTAGCTGGTTCTGGTGAATGTGTCAGAGGATCAGACATGCAGGTCTCCTGGGACGAGAACATACCTGTGAAGACAAACCCGGAGGGAGCCCATCTTCAGGAAATTCAGGGGACTGAAGAACATGTTCAAAGACACTGCAGGGATCCGGGGTGCAAACGCAAGCCTCAGGACGATTTATGGGGTAAAGGGGAAAAAATAGAGGAAGGAGGAATCTATAGATTGAAAGAAATTTAGGGAACAGCAACCAAAGGTAGCAAGCAGAACTTGTTTGAATCCTGGTACAAACAAAGCAATTGTAAAAAGAAAGAGGAGGGGAAGAAAATTAGAGAAATTTACACACTGACTGGGTATTTGATTATATTAAGACATAATTGATTATATATTGTGGTTATGTCTTTTATAAAATGATTTTTTGGGGGATACTGGGGATTGAACCCAGAGGCACTTAACCACAGAGCCACATCCCCAGCCCTTTTTTATATTTTATTTAGAGACAGGGTCTTGCTGAGTTGCTTAGGGCCTCACTAAGTTCCTGAGGCTGGCTTTGAACTTGCGATCCTCCTGCCTCAGCCTCCCGAGCCACAGGGATGACGGGCGTGCACAACTGTGCCCTGTTTAATAAGAGAATTCTTATCTTTTAGAGGCACATAGTGAAGTGTAGAGAGATGAATGAGACAATACTGGGATTTCCTCACAATAATCCAGGGGAAGGCAGGAGGCGGGGATGCCGATAGATGACCATGAGCCGTTTGAGCGGGGCTTACCGTTCACGTGCTACACTTTTCATAATAAAAGGTGCATCTCTCTGATTCCTTCTTAGTTTCTTGCCCAGATTAATTGGATGCATTTTTTAAGATAAACTCTTCAGATTGGCATTTTTCTGGTCTAATTTTGACAAGTAGAGGGAGGCTTGGGCCTGAGCGCTCTAAGGGAAAACCAGTCTTTGAAGACATGGGAGGGCTGTTTAATTAGAGATCTCAGCAGCAGGCTTCCCCCAGATGGCAGCTAGATCACAAAGCCTTTCTTTAGGCCCAGTTTTACTCCCTTCCCATGGTGTTCCAATCCCCTAACCAGATTATCCCTCCTCAAGTAACATGCAGATTACTCTGCTCTAGAAACTCCGAGGGGAGGGGGCTGGGCGGGGGCTTTGAAGAGCAAGGGGATCAGCTCCTCCTCCACTTCCTCCTCCTCCGCTTGCTGCTTGCTTTCTGGTCTCCTCCTTGAAGCCTCCTGCCCTGGGCTGTCCTTGGAGTTTCATGCAACCCTCTGGGTCAGCTCTGCTGGCTTCCTCCCTGCCCCAGGGGGAAGGCAGAACCTAGATCCAGAAGCTCCAGAGTCCTGGCTAGAGGGGGTCAGGTGCTGGGCCTGGGCACTGTCTTAAGCACAAGAGGTGACAAGTTCTCTCTCCAAGAAGCCTCCCTCCTCTTCCATTCCTCATCACCAAGTTCAGTCACATTCCAGCCCCACCTGGGGTGATGCCCAGTGAGCTGGCTGCAGTCAGGGATGCCCTGGTGTTCATTTGCAGGCAGTATTCCAGAGTTTGTCAAGGACAGTGGAGCTGACTGCCAGCCGGTGCTCCTCACCTGCCTCCTATCCATCTCTCAGTGTGGAGATGACATTTCCCAGCTCCCCATGCTGTTCAGTGTGGCCATTAGACCAAGTTCCAGCTGATGGGCTGAAGAGAGAATGCGGGACCATTTCTGGATCTAGTTCTAAGAAAGAAATGGATGAGTGCCTGGTCCCTGTCCCTCTGGTTAGGAGACAGATGGTGAGAAATAGACTCACCCGCAGGAGCCAGGTGGTAAGGACAGAGTGATCTTCTAGACCTGAACTGCAACCTCTAGAATGACACGAGAAATAATTTGCACTGTATAGAAGCCTCTGATTGCTTCGGAGCTCCTCGTTTCAGCAGCTAACCCTGACACAGATGGCTGATGACAGCCTTTGGGCAGGAACTTACTTGGGCAACACTGAACATATTTTATTTCCACATATCTGTGGTAGCCCCTTAGCACCCTCTCATCCCAATTTGGGGGGCTGTAAATCCATGCAAGGAATCACATGGACAATGTGTCCAGGACCATAAACTCCAGGACGGCTCTGTGGACAGAAATCTCCCACCTGAGCCTTCTGGGATTTTTTCTCGCAAGCCTAATGACAAGAGGGTTTTGTCCGCGAGGGAAGGGTTCAGGCTGTGTTCCTGTCCTTGTGCGTCCCCGGGGCTTGCTGGACGATCCTTTCTCAGGACGCATGTTTCCCATCAAGCGCCAACAGATCAGCCAGCACAGGCAGAAGTATTCCATTACGGCTAATAATGGGACTCGAGTGCTTCAGAAGCTCTGGCTAATTGAGCTGCTGAATATCCCTGTGAAGTAGGTAACTGTTATCGTCCCCAATTACTGTCAGGAGCTGAGCTGCAGAGACTTTAAGTGGCTTGGCAGGACCGCACAGTGCAGTGGTGGTGGAGGGTGAGTTTCACAGGGTGGAAGCATCCAGAACTGGCCAAGGATCCGGAGGCCTGTGTTCTGGGGGCCTCTCTGCTGTCAATCACACTGTCGATCACAGAGGGAAGTCATTTCCTCTTTCTGGGCAGTGCCTGTGGGTGGCCTGTGGCTGTGCAGTCTGAATGCCCCACCTTCCCTCTGGGGTTTTCCCAGGAGGGTGGAACTGGGGTTCCCCTAAAAAACACACAGCCCACTGATCCTCCAGGGAAGAAATGCTTCAGAGGGGAAATGAAGGTTTAAAGAGGAGCAAGCGTCCTTATGGGGTCAGGACTCCAGGGTGAAGAGAGGGTGGCTTTTGGATGGACACATTGTGTGGAGATCTGCAGGTCCGGGTTAGCTTGAAGCCTCCCCAGGTGTGTAAGGAGGCAGGACGACCTAGGGCACAGGGGAAGAGCCAGGGGACTTGCCCTCCCTTCTAGCAGTGAAGGTGAGGCTTGGAAGACAGCCCAGCTTGGTGACGACTGCCTCAGGCCCAGTCGATGGCGTGGCGGGGGAGGGCCAGCAGCCCCAAAGGACAAGCAGAAGGAACTGTGCCCAGGGTGGTCATCCTTGAGCAATGTCCTGAGTCTGCAGGGAAGCACAGTGTCACCAGGAACATGGTGTGGGCGGGGCCCCAGGCACTTGGGAAGAAACAGGAGCCACAGGCTGTTGTGGCCTGGACACCGTGCCTGTGAAAGATGTCCGAGCGGATGCTCCCTTAGTACCCCTCAATGCCATGCATGGGCCACAGATGGCTGGACCACCTGCCCCTGGCCTCCGGGGAAGTCTGGCTCAGGAATTTCACCAAACAGCAATGGACATTGGCCCTGGACGTTGTGCATCCTGGCTCCAGGTCAGATGTGACTGGCTAAGGGCAGGGCTTAGAGCACAGAGAGGTATCATGGTCGGGGGTCTGGTCAGTTCCTGAACGATGAAAATGAAGGTAAGTGTCCACAATCTCTCCCTTTTGCTCCCAACTTCTTCTAAATGGATTAAGTTGGACTAATTCATTATAGTATACAAGCCACTGCATCTTGACAAATGCCACCACAACCCTCATGGAGAATATTCCTGCCCAGCATGGTGGTGCACGCTTGCGATCCCAACAACTCAGGAATCTGAGGCAGGAGGATCACACAGTTGAGGCCAGCCTGGGCAACTGAATAGGGGGCTACCCTGTCTCAAAATAAGATTAAAAGGGGTTGGGGACATAGTTCAGTGGGAAAGCATCCCTGAGCTCAATCCCCAGTGCAAGAAAAAATGATTTTATATACATAATATGTACATTCCTGTTGCCTTGAAAAGACCCCCGTATCTCCTGCTGGACACCCTGCTCAGCTGCAGGCATGCGCTGTCTGGCTCCCATCGCCTGGTTCAGTTCTATCTGTTCCAGAACTTGCTGTAAGTGGAGCCATGGTGTGTGCCCTCTGCATTCACCTGCACATCCAGTGGTGTTCTCCATGGTTGGCTAGGCAGAAGCGTGTCATGCCGAGGAGACGCAGTGCCTTCCAGGGCTCCACAGCCCATAGATCTGCGCTTGCCAAGTTGGAATACGGGAAACCCCAGCCCAGGCGTGGCAGCCACCAGACTCTTCTCTCTCTCCCCCTTCCCGAAGTCCTCCAGCCCCAGGGCTGGCTCACCCCTCACTCTGGCCCCAGCATTGACAATCACCAAGTCCCAAGGGCTCCGCATCCTGAGAGCTTCTATTTGAGCTGAAATAAATCCCTGAGGCAGGCCTCAAGTTATTACAGCTAAACAGCTCATGATAATGTTAGCCACCATCTATGGAAGGCTGCCCTTCAAGGCCCGGGCTTCCCATCTGCAGGTACCATCCCACGTAACCTCACAGCCTCCAACAAGGCCTCGTCTCCATTTGCCAACAGGGACACTGAGGTTGAGAGGTGTTAGAACTGGACCTCTACGCTTTTTGATTCACCGGGGGCATCTGTTGGACTGCAGGAGGGCTGGGGCTGGCCTGAGATTCTGCATCTTGTAATGGGCTCTCTTGGCGGCTGCTGGCTCATGGACAGCCCTTGGCATGCAGCGAAGGCAGCTAATCCGGCCCAGCGCAACCACGGGATGATATTGTCTAAGATAGGAATGCAGAGCATTTGCTCCCAAAGCCAGTGCTTGCAATCCTCAGCCTGGGGAGAAGGAAAAACAAACTGGGACAGAATTCCTTCTTCAGGAGGCAAGCATTTTTGTTTAGCAAAACCCCTCGGTGAGATATTCAGGTTGTGGAAAGATATCTTTCCAGGCAGGGCTGGGAAGGAGGCAGAGAGAGTTCCAGAACTCTGCAGGAGAAATGAGCACCTAACGCTGGGGACTGGAAGCTGGGGAGGAGAAGGAAGAGGAGCAAGACTCTGTCTAGATCCCTCAGCAAAAGCACTTGCACATGTGGCCCTGAGTGGGTCAGGGTTTGGGGAGAGGCCAGGCTGGACTTTAGAGCAGTAACTATGGAGAGAGCAGATGGAAGAGGAAAAGATGGAGAAATGAACCTGGCCGGAACGCAGCATGGAGGCTACCAGGGCAAGGAAGCCCTCCTTCCCACACCACCTCGCTATGTCCTGAGCAGAATGTGGGATACTAGAGAAATTCACAACAACCTAAAGGTCTGAATTCCATAAAAGTGAATGAGTGTTCCAATGAGCAGAGCAGAAGAGCCTGGTTTTATAGCAAGAAAGGAGCTGGAAAAAGCAGAAACACAGGCAGAAAGCTGACTGGTCAGCGGTGGCACGAGCCTGTAATCCCAGTGGCTCGGGAGGTCGAGGCAGGAGGATCGCAAGCTCAAAGCCAGCCTCAGCAATTTAGTGAGGCCCTAAGCAACTCAGTGAGATGCTGTCTCTAAATAAAATATTAAAAAAAGGGCTGGGGACATGGCTGGAAAAGAAAAGAAGAAAAGAAAACAAGCCGATTGGTCAATTCGAGGACACTTTCTGTGTAAGATGGGGATTGTGAGCTGGAAAGACAGGACAAGAACTGATGCAGTGGCACTGGGTGACCAGGTTACTTCTGAAAAAGGATTAAAACAGAAGCAACTTCATTATCAAGTCAACCAGCCTGTTTAGGAAATTTAGCTGTTATCTCTTTAATCCTGATTTTTTTGCAAGCTCAGATAAAGAGCTTAGTTCCAGCTTGGTGGACTCCAGTGTGACTCTGTTTGGGTTTCTAGCCTGGACTAAGCAGAAAGAGTCTAGAACAACGGCCTCCTGTGACTTGTGTTCACCCAAGGGTTTGTACTGGAGCTAGGGGTTCTAGCCCTTCCTTATGACGTTAAGAGCAGTCACCACAAGATTTCACATATTATGTTTCCTTGATTCCACACAATGACCTCAGGAGGCCAGAGGGTGGGCATCATCCTCCCCATTTACAGAGGCAGAAATCAAGGCTGGGGTGTTAGAACTCTGCTGCCATCACAGAGCTAAAAGGTGACAGAGCCAGGTACCTGTCAGTCCTCTCTGTGAATCAGAATCACCTGGGGAGTTTTTTTAAGGTAGCGATTTCCTGAACCCCCACCAGTCTGCTTGGAATTTCCCAAAGGTCCTCAGTGACTTCAGCGGGCCATCAAGACAGGAACTAGATGACATGCTAGGGTTCCTAAGCTCAGGGCGGGGCCCAGAGCCTGGTATGGGTCAGCCTCGGTCAACAGCTGCCCAGCTGTGGTGGGTAGTTTCAGGGTGCCTGGACGCTGGCTGAACAGATCACTGGATTCTCCTCAGAGCTGCTCAGCCACGGGGTCTGAGGTAGGGCTGAGAAGGGGGCCCCGGGTCACACTTTGAGAGCCAGCTCTGTAAACACAGCCAGACCAGGTGACTCTAAAAGATTCCCTTCCCTCCGACTATGACTGCGGGTCACAGCAGATGCCACACTCCAGCAGATGGGGTGAGTGGCAAGGCTGCTCTGGTGCATGCGTCTCTAGCAGAGGTGTGACGCACTGCCAGCCAGTTCCTGGTCTTTCGGGACTGGGTCCTGCATGTGGTGGCTCGGTGGCTCGGGGAGGCTAGACAACTGGGAACACCTGTAGCCTAGGCAACATGCAGCCAGAGACCACTCGAAAAAGAGAGGGTGGGAGGCAGGGAGGAAATGAAAACCGCAGAGAAGCGGCGAGCATCTGCACGCTCACGCACATGTGCACAAACACAATCACATATCACATACTCTTTCAAGCCCGGCTGTGACAGAGGAACCAGACAAGGGTTCTGGAAGCTTCTTGGGATTTTCTGCTCCAAAGAAAGAAGCCAGACACTGTTTCCTTTGAGTTGCCCTGGGCCAGGTCACGTGGCCACCTCTCATTCCCCACCACACTGACCGCAGCCCGATCAGACCTGCTGGCCCCAAAGTGCTGCATTTAGGCACAGGGGCCAGCAGTTAGGACCGGCTGGCAGAGAAGCCCGTGCTGGGGAGCACCCTGCTGTCCAGGTTGCAGCTTACTCCTTGGGGGACACACAGGAAAAAAGGGGGACGCAGAGGTGGCAGAGGGCATGACAGAGAGAGTAGAAGGGGCCAAACAGAGTCATCAGCAGGGCAGAGTGGTGTAGGCAGCTCCTTCTGAGGGTGGCACCACAGCCAGGCCACAGGAACTGCTGCTGTAACCTGACCCATATTCTCTGCTGGCTTCGTGCCCAGAGCTTCTTGGCTAAACAGAGCTTATGACTTCCTTCTGCTCAACCCCACGGGGCAGATGGAGGAACAGGTCTAATTCCAAGACTCCGATGGCCACCGTCCATTCCAAAGGGAGAGGTTCGCTGTGTTCCACATGTGTGCACAGGAAAGTGTCCTCTCCCTGTCTCCTCTTTCCTGCTGGCTGAGCACAAAGAGCAAGGAATCTGGGCGTGGTGGCCACACCTGTCATCCCAGAGACCCAGAAGGCTGAGAGGAGGATCTCAAGTTCCAGGCCAGCCCTGGCAACTTACAAGGTCTTGTCTCAAAATAAAAAACTAAAAAGGAACAAGGCCCCGTGGTGCACACCTGTAATATCAGTGGCTCGGGAAGCTGAGGCAGGAGGATCACAAGTTCAATGCCAGCCTCAACAATTTAGCAAGGACCTAAGCAACTTAGCGAGACCCTGTCTCAAAATAAAAATATGAGCCGGGCGCGGTGGCTCACGCTTGTAATCCCAGCACTCAGGGAGGCTGAGACAGGAGAATCGCGAGTTCAAAGCCAGCCTCAGCAACGGTGAGGCACTAAGCAACTCAGTGAGACCCTGTCTCTCCATAAAACACAAAATAGGGCTGGGATGTGGCTCAGTGGTCGAGTGCCCCTGAGTTCAATCCCCAGTACCAAAAAAAATAAAATAAAATAAAATAAAAATAAAAATATGGCTCTCTGGTTAAGCACCCCTGGGTTAAATCCTCGGTACCAAACAAACAAAAAACCTAAAAAGGGCTGGGGTGTGACTCAGTGGTACAGCACCTTTATATTTATATATATGGGAGGGGGAGGGAGGGATAAAGGGATCAGAGGAGGAGGAGGACAAGCTTTTTTCTTTTTTCTTGATACCAGGGATTAAACTGAGAGATGCTCTATCACTAAGCTACATCCTAGCCTTTATTTTTATTTTGAGACAGGCTCTTGCTAAGTTGCTGAGGCCAGCTTTGAACTTGTGATCCCCTGGGCCTCAGCCTCCCTAGTAGTAGCTGGGATTACCAGCATGCACCACTGCGCCTGGCTGTTTCTGCCCTCTCTGGTGTAGGTCCTCCCACCCAGAACACCCGAACTTTGCCCAAACCCTCCCGCTCCCTCCTCACTGATGGGAGAGCTCTGCCCTTTCCTCTTAACTGTGGTGATAAGACGGGAAATTGATCCTCTGTGACAGGTGTCACCTGAACTCAGGTTAAAAGATCCCATAGCATCATTCAGAGATTGCAGGGACCCCTGTTAAGTAAAGGCGTGTTTGATTCAGGACTCTTTTGGTGGCTGTGAAGAGAAACAAAATTCAAATTAGATTTAAAAAAAAAAACAGGTGAACAGGGAGGAGGCTGGGCTTGCTGAGTAGCTTCTGATACGACTGATACTCTCATAATTTCCCCAAGATTCCTGTTTCTCCATTCCTGCCCTCTGCCTCCCTCCATCCCTGGGCGGCAAGTACCATCAGCCACCCGCAGAGGGCTCGAGCCTCTTAGACCAGCCAGGAGCCCTGGGAGGCCTACGTGGGCCAGGCCTAGGCTGTCTGCCCATTGGCACCCCTCTGATGGACTGGTCAGGATGGGCTCTCTGGCCTCCCTGGACAGAGTGGGTCAGGGCTGGTGCCAAAGGGCAGCTGGGATCCTGCTAGGAGAATGACCACTGGGCAGGCCAAGCTGAGAAAAAATAAAGTAAAACATGCACGATGGTGCATGTCTGCAATCCCACTGACCCAGGAGGCTGAGGCAGGAGGATTGTAAGTGTTCAAGGCCAGTCTGGGCACCTCAGTGAGAATTTGTCTTAAAATAAAATATAAAAATTTCTGGGCATGTAGCTCAGTGGTAAAGGGGTCTTGGATTCAATCCCTAATACACTCCCCCTCAAAAAGTAAATATTGAATGATGTGAGAAGATAGGATATATTGGTGAGTGAAAACAGACTAAAATTCTACTTTTCTTTCTTTTTTGATACTGAGGATTAAACTCAGGGGCACTCGACTACTGAGCCACATCCCCAGCCCTATTTTGTGTTTTATGTAGAGACAGGGTCTCACTGAGTTGCTTAGCGCCTCGCCGTTGCTGAGGCTGGCTTTGAACTTGTGAAACTCTTGTCTCAGCCTCCCCGGCCACTGGGGTTACAGGCGTGTGCCACCGCGCCTGGCTCTACTTTTCTTTAAAAAAAAAAAAAAAAAAAAGGTATACACACTGCTGCAGACTGAATTGTGTTCTCCCCCAAATTCATATGCTGAAGCTACACCCCCCTAATGGCGCTATATTTGGAGACAGGGTCTGCAGGAAGTAATTAAGGTCACATGAGATGATAAGGGTGGGCCCCAGTCACAACAGGATTAGTGTCCTTGTGAGAAGAGCTCACTGCTCCCTCTGCAAGCTGGAAAGAGAGCCCTTCCCCAGAACCTGCCTGTGCCGACATCTAGATGCCAGACTTCTGGCCTCCAGCACCGTGAGCTAGACACTGCACCACTCAAGCCCCCAGGTTCATAGCATGTCATCATAGCCCCAAGGCACACACAGGCAGGTGACCTAACACGACACTAACAGGGATTATTTTTATAAGTGGGATGACTGGTGCCTTCATTTGACTTTTCTGTTTTCCAAATTTCATACAATGACCAAGTATCACTTTTATAATCTCACAAAATCCCTCTTTCTGTAATGTCAATAATGGTTACCTATGGGTATTACACAAGTAATCATATTTTCTCAAATTTCTACAATAACTATATACTAATTTCATTCTTAAAAGTTATTTTCAAAAAGATTCTCACCTTTCATACTGAATTATTCATAAGGGAGGCCCTCTGTGTGGGGGGGACAGACACGCCGAGGCTCGGAGAGCCGTGTCTTGGTGTCCTGACCTCCCCGGGCTGGCCTGGAGCAACTGAGGGGAAGGTGCTCAGCTGCCGCTCACCCAGGTGTCAGCCAGGGTTGTGGTCTCAGCAGAGGCTCGACGGGGCAAGCCTGCTCTGGAGCCCCAGGCTGTGGACGCAGCTCCTGTGGTTACGGGCCGAGGGTCTCAGCTGCTCACACTCTGCCCACCAAGGCCATTCAGTTCCCAGAGGCTGCTGCCACACGGGGTATCCCTGCCACATGGGGCTTCCCAACACGATGCTCCCTTCCCCAAAGCCAGCAAGGGACAGAGACTGTAGTGGTGTCTCATGTAACAGAACTGGGCACGCATCACGAGTTCCACCCATGGTCAGCAGAGGGAGGATGTCACTCTGGGCACAGCCTCAGGCAAGTCCTGGGGTCCATCCCAAGCATCTGCCACTTCAATTTCTTTAGCATGTTTGATGCGTTGGCAGTACGAGGCCATGGACGGTTTTCTCCTGTCTGTCCTTGAGATGATGCTTGTCAGGCTTCGCTCTTTTCTCATGGTATTTGCTGCGATGCTCAGTTCATCTGCCTTCCTCAGCAAGATTTTTAAGGAAGTGTAAGGTACAAGTCATGAAGGTCCCGTTGGTGACAATCATGAAGTGACGCACCCATCCAATCAGCACCCAGGTCGGATTCACACGCTCCCAGCCCCAGAAAGCCTCCTCATGCTTCCTGGAGGCTGCTCTGTGCCCCGACCCTGAGGACCCCACCGAGGGTGCTCCCTCTCCTCCTCTGACTTTCCCAGGACTGTAAATCCCACCCATGCAGCTGTCCCAGAATGAAGACTGAAGACTTAGGACAAGACCTGCTTGGGGGCCGGGGTTGTAGCTGCCTGGTAGAGCACGTGCCTAGCATGTGTGAGGCATTGGGTTCGATCCTCAGCACTGCATATAGAAAAATAAATAAAATAAAGGCCCATCAACAACTGAAAATAAAAATAAAAAGACCTACTTGGCCAGCCTGCCCTCAAAAGGGCCTTCTCGACAGGCTGGCACTGACAGAAATAATGCTTTTTTTTTTTTTTTTTTTGGTACCTGGGATTGAACTCAGGGGCACTCGACCACTGAGCCACATCCTCAGCCCTATTTTGTGTTTTATGTAGAGACAGGGTCTCACTGAGTTGCTTAGCACCTCGCCATTGCTGAGGCTGGCTTTGAACTCGCGATTCTCCTGTCTCAGCCTCCCAAAGTGCTGGGATGACAGGCATGTACCACCGCACCCTGCTGGAAACGATGCTTTTTGGCTCAAGTAGGACTGAATCACTGGGATTTGCAGATGGATGGCATTCCCCTACCCCAGAGATCAGAAGGGAAAAAACACTATCTGGAGGAATTGAAGACAGAGAGAAATAAAACCTCTACCAAGCACTCCTTGGCCTGTGACACAGGTCCCTGTTCCATGCCCCAGTGAACGACCCCAGGAGATTGCAGAAACTTGCAGGTGTGACTGAGGACCTCAGAATTCTCCCAAACAGCACTGAGAGAAATACAAGGCAAGCCACATTATGCAATTTTAAATGTTCTGGTACAGCCCACATTGAAACAGGCCTTGAGCCTTTTAATAATTAAAGATTAAAGTTTAATAATTTAATTTCAATAACATATTTTATTTAGTATCCCTAACATACTATCATTTTAATCTATCATCAATACAAAAACGTGCATGAGGTGTTAAGGAGATATCTTAAATGCAATGAGATAGTTCCCATTTTGCAACGCTAACATTATGAATCCTAGCTTTTGTCTTCAATATTCCACATGTCAATCCAGGCTAGTCACGTGGCCCTCGAATTGTTTTTTTTTTTTTTCCCATTCTAGCTTCTCTAGAAGTGAGGAGGGATGACACGGACCAGCAGATCCCTGCCATCCAGGCCTGCGTGAGCCAAAGTCTCCTTCCCATCAGTTCCAGGTCTGTCTTGAAGGTCCCCTTGGTCCTGATTGGTCGATCCAGTCTTGCTCGGAGTCCTCAGTGGCACATATGACTATCACGGTCACATGGGCCAGTGCAAAACTGAGGAATTAGGAAGAGATGCCAGAACGTGAGCCAAGAAAACAAAGTCCCAATTTTAAGATGCTCTGAGAGGGGGTCGCCGTCATTCCCAAATGATGAACACGTATTCACAAATTGCCTTCTTTACATGCAGACGAAAGCCCTCAGGACTCTCATGGTCCAGCCAAGGAGACAGATGCAAATAGACCATTATAACATCAGGTGGCACATCCAGGGCCAGAGATGAGTGAGAGGGAGGAGAGAGAGCCATTAGCCTGGGAGGTGGGTAGAGGACCCATGCTCTAGACTCCCAGCCATTACCGCTGGTTAGGGTGCCTGGGATTCTCATCCTGCAATGGCTTCTGGGTCAGGAAAACAGTCTGGATAAAATGCAAATACCTACTCAGGCAGGGTGGACACGTAGGCACTTGCATGCCCGCTTTCATGCATTATCTGTTTTTAAACCAGATTATTTGTGCTACGTAGCAGAAAATGACCCTGGAGGTGTGGGAGGAAGGGCTCAGGCTGTAGCTGGGATGCTCAGCACTGAGGCCTGGAGACTTCGGGCAGCAGGACAGGCGGGCAGCGGCGCGACTTTGCACATGGAGGGAAAAATTCAGACCAGCCTCTTCTCTACCTGACACATGGGAGCCCGGAGGTGATCAGAGAGTGGCCCACAGGCCTGTCACCTGCAGACGCTGTGAAAAAACGCATAACCCTGGGCCCTGCTTGGGCTCTCTGTGGGAGATGCTGTGACGGTTCCAGTCATTTGCACTTTCTTCCCTGTAGAATGACCGTGTATCTTTGACACAAGGGTGCCCGTCCCCGTGGAGGCTATTTCTTCAATCTGACTCCTTAGATCCCTAGATGATTTAAGTGTGGCAGAGTGAGCACACAGCACACATGCAATTTGTGTGAGAAAGTTCTTTCCATTGTAAGCCATTGAGATCTGGGGAGCTTTTGTTACCACAGTATAACCAAGCAGAAGCTGACTGATACACCTACTGAATCCACATTTCTAGGGAGAAGATGGGTCCTGTGATTCTGCATTTTCTCCCCATGGGAACCTCATTCTCTTACTATCAACCAAGCAAAGAAATAAGCTACAGCCAACCCTTCAGATCCATGGATTCCACGTCTGTGGATTCAAACTACCTTAGATGGAAAAGACTCAGAAAAAAAAATTGTGTCTGTACTTAATATATACAGGATTGTTCTTTGTTATAATTCCCTAAACAGTTAAATAGTATAACATGTTATTTAAATAGCATTTACATTGCCTTGGGTATTATAGGTAATCTAGAGATGACTTAAAATCTACAGAAATACGCAGGCAACTGTGCATAGTTTATATGCAAAAGCTACACAATTTGCTTACAGGGACGCGAGTACTCATGGATTTTACCGTCTGTAGGGAGTCCTAGAGCCAAACCTCAGTGGAAGGACTGACTTTCCTCTTTGAGAAAGCAGCCTTCTCCAGCCAGAAAGTTGACTGTTGGCCCCAAATCAAATAGATACTTTGAGTTTCAGGTTTCAGTAGCACAGAGCGTTCGTGTAAATAGAAGTCTAAGTCCTCAGTTCATCACAGTCCTAGAAATTAGGGACAACTAAAGCTAGGCGGTGGCCTCGGGAGCTTGTCAACAAGCTTTGTTTGAGTTCCTGCTTCGAGGGCCAGACCCTGCAGGGGATCCCCATGTCACACAGCTGGCAGCCCATCTGGCACTTAACAGCCACTGTTCCCCCAAAATCAAGACTTTTGTCTTTCAGCATTCAGCAGGGCTGCGGTTCTGAGTGTGTTCCCCGAGTTTCCTATGTTGAAAGTTTATTGCCGTGGTGACAGTGTTAACAGGTGGGGCCTTTAGGAGGCAGTAGTTCATGAGAGCAGATTGGGAAATGCTGTCCTGAAAGGGCAGCAGGGAGCCAGCCGGATGGAAGGGCATGGAAGGAACAGAAGGGCAAAGGCTAGTTGCCACGCGAGGACACAGCTTCATCCCCACCGGAGGAAGGAGCAACACCAAGCCATCTTGCAAACAGAAGGGCCCTCACCAGACCCCCAGCCTGCAGCACCTTGGCTTCAGACTTCCAGCCTCCAGAACTATGTGAAATAAATTTCCCTTCTTTATAAATTACCTAGTGTGGGGTACTTTGTTACAGAAAGACAGAAAAGGGTTTCCCTGGCCCTTTGACCAAACAAGGCGTCTTGGGAGGAGGATAAAGGCAATTCTCTTGGAAGGTCAACTCTGTTCCAAAAGCACAGCCCGGCACTGCTCACCCTGAGTGATCATCTCCAAAGCACACAGCAGCTACTGTCCCTCTAAAGAGCAAACCTGGAACGAGGTCACACACCCCCTGCCCAGCATCCTCCAAGGGCTCTGCCTTGCTCTTAATTGCACTTGGACTCCTTAGCAGGTCACGGAAGGCCCTTTATGATCTGACCTTGGCTTACCTTCTGGCCTCTCTTCCCTTTCTGTTTCTCGCCCTCGCCCTGTACTCTGGCCACTCAGGTATGTTCACAAGTCATCAAAGCCACCACCCCCTTTCTCACCTCTGAGTCTGCACATATGGCCCCCTGCCTGGAGAAGGCTAGACCAGGCTGACCCTGGGTCTGCCTGGAGGAGGCTAGACTAGGCTAACTCTGGGGCTCAGTCTGTGTGTCACCTACTTTAGGAAGACCTCTGAGAACCCCTGTCCCTGCTGCAGCAAGAAAACACCACAGCGAGTTGAGGTGGCCCTGTCATGGGCTGTGTTCTGCTCGCCTGGGTCTGGCCTCAAGGGTGGACTGCCCCATTAAAAGCTGGCCTCTCTGCTGCTCTGTAGTGCTCAGGGGAGGGGCTCTGTCTCACCGCATCCCTCAGCTGGTGCCAGGCCTGGCACATGCTAGGTGCTCAATACATGCTTCCAGAATGGATGAGCATAAAGTCCATCAGAAGCTGTCCTTCCAGACCACTTTGTTCTGTGTTGGACATAATTCTCAATGCATTCCTTGCTTCCCCATGAATTTGGGAACAGTCTACCTCTTCTAGCGACACCCCTACTCCTTCTGGAGCCCCCCACTGCAGCCAGTTCCTCTCCTACCTTATGGGTCTCTCAGGGCCCTGGCTTGGCCCTGTCTTGGCTGAAGGGTGACCAGGGAACTCCCCTGTTCAAGGGACTCTGCCCATTCAGGGTATCAAGTGTGTGTCCCGAGAAGGTCCCCCCAACCCTGGCAAGTGAATTTTCCTCTTTTGGGAAACTTCGCCTCCATTTGTGCAGACGTTGACCACGTAGACAGAGACTCGGATTATGTATCCTCCACACGCCTCTGCTCACCCTCCCCGGGGCTAGGTGAGCCGCACACACCCCAGGGCCTCCTGAGCTGCCCTCTGCACCGAGGCCGCCTCCGCTCAGCAGCTCCTGAACAACAGGGCGCTGTGCTCTGGAAGCCTCTGCAGACTGGCCGACTGACAGGGAGTGCAGTGTGGTTCTGAGGTGAACAGTGCTCATGGAGGAGGACGGGGAGGCCCCGAGAGGAGGGGACTCTCCAGGTCCCACAGGAGAGCAGGTGTGGCCGCAGGGCTCCCATCTAGCTCCCTGGATGCCACGCAGTGATGGGGCCCCCGCAGGGCTGCCACGGGGGAGTCATGGCAGGCAGCAGGGTCAACTGCACCCTTTGGCCCTCCCCAGCTCTGTGTGGACACGGCTGGCTGTGGGTACCGTGAACAGGCGGGAGGCTCCTGGGGACCTGCCAGTCCCTCGTTACCCCAGCTAAATCCCTGTTACGGTTCCACCAACACCTAAGTGTGCAGGTCCTCGGGGAAGAGGACCAGCCTCCTTCCAGGGGTGCTCAGCATGGTGGCTGAGCCTATCCCTCTGCTTCAGGGGCCCTGGGCAGGGCTTTCCCACCCTGACCTGCCCAGTTTCTCCTGGGGCTGTGAGGACAGAGCTTGAGGTGACTGGCACAGGGGGTTTCCAAAGTATCGGCTACTGTCATCCATAAAAAAATAGCACTGACTGAGTGGGGGAGCCTGGTCTTTGCAAAAGCCCCGTGTGAGTGTGTGCCTGTGTTCCAGAGCCTTCCAGCAGGCCTGGAAGGAGTCAGAACTGACCGTCCTGGCCCAATGGGACCAGCAGCAGAGGGGCCACCAAGCCCTTGATGGGGTGCAGAGCAGGAGGCAGGGCCCTTCAGCACACGGGGAGGGTCCTGGGAGGCCACCTGCCAAGGTTGCCACTGGAGTGAGACCAAGGCAGAGCAGCCTGTCACCACGCGTGCACCCCACAGCAACCCTGCTGGAGGGCCCCTGGCACTGCCAGCACCCCTGCCCCTAACACCATCCCTGTCTGGCCAGGTGACGGGGCCCAGTTGCATCTGCAGCCTTGGGTCTGCTAGGGTCCCGGTGTGAGGGGTGAGCACATGCCAGGAGTGTGGGGATCGGGTGGCAGGGTTACCACACAGGGCCAGCTCAGGGCCTTAAAGCCAGGCCTTTGCACGAACCTGGACAGCAGGGCTGTTGTCAGTACACTTCGTCCCTGGGCTCCCCAGCCCTGCCTTTCATCCTCTCCTAGGAAGCTGAGCTCCCTAGGCTGCCACAACCAGGCACCACACACCAGACCCTCCGACAACAGAAATGGATTCTCTCTGGTTGTGGGGGGCTGAGGCCCCAGATCAAAATCGGTACTTTCTGGAGGCTCCAAAAAAGCACTCTGGGTTCACGTCTGCCCCCAGCTTCTGGGGGCTGCGAGCAGTCCCTGGGGCTCCTGGGATTGCTGGGGTCTCAGGCCAGCCTGTGCCTGTCTTCACGAGGCCCCCTCCCCTGTGAGTCACATCTCTCTTTTTACTTATGAGGACACAAGTCCTGAGACGTGGGGCTCACCCTAAACCACGGTCACCTCACCTCCAGATCCTGAACCCAAGCACGTGTGCAGAGACCCTTTCCCCAGCTGAGGTCACGTGTGGAGGCCCTGGGTGAGCACACGACGGGTGGTATTGACCCACGACACTCTCCCATCCCTTCACTGCCTCCTGCCTGGTTCTGCCCAGTTTTTCTCTGTCCCTGGCCCCTCTTCCTTTGCCTGGCCCCCTTTTCTCCCCTCGGCTGACTTCTTTTATGACACCTCTGTTCACAGCTGCCCCTAACTGAGCCTGCACTGGCCGCCGTCCCACAGGAAACTCTAGCTCTATGTCCAGCTCATCTAGAACTGTGGCTCTGAAATTCTCACCAGAACCTACGTGGTTGTTCAGCCTGGTCAGGTGTCCACTCAGCTGTGGGCTGAGGGGCAGGCAGGGGGGCCTGGCCCCTGTGAGGGCTGCAGTGCCCTGGCTGGACCCAATCTGTACAGATCAACCGGATGTCATAGGACACAGTGCCCAGGGGCCACGGGTCATGGGGTAATGACGGGACTTTAAGACCCCGACCTCTGCTTGATTTGAATCAATCGGCTCCTTTGGGGCCTGTATTCAATTGCTAGAGGCAGGAGGATTTCTAACTTGACTGTGAGAATCACGAGAGGGAGGACATGTTTTGTTAAAAATCTGGGGTCCCTTTCCCAGATTCTGCCTTTTTACATGGACCCTAGGTGATCCTCATAACAAGAAAAAAAAAATGGGGAAAATATCCCACAGGGTACAGGATTATTGAAATGTCAAATATTGCCTTATTACTTTCAAAAAGACTGTCCCCCGCTGACAGACTCCTATCAACATCCGACCAACCTAGAGGGAGGACCCACTGAAAACGCACAGCAGCGGCCTGGGGTGCCCAGTGAGGTGCAGCGCTCAGACCCGAGCCTGCCGCTGCAAACCAAGGACCAAGCTACAAACACCCGGGAGCCCCATGCTCATGCATAACGTGGTGACAATCTTCTCATGGGTCCCTTGTGATGTAAAGAGGATATTCATTGAGGATCCTCTACTGCAGGCTTCACATGAATGAAGGGGCAGCTACAGCAGGGAGTGATTGGCTGCACCTGGGGCTGGAGGCTGGGGCCAGCCTCCACACCTAGCCAGGTAGTGAGAGAGCTTCCTTGAACAAATTGAGATTTTTTTTTTCAGTACTGGAGGTTGAACCCAGGGACGCTGTATCACTGAGCCACTCTCCAGCCCTTTTTATGTTTTTATTTTGAGACAGGGGTCTTGCTAAGTTGCTGAGGCTGGCCTTGAACTTGCGAACCTCCTGTCTCAGCCTCCGAGTAGCTGGGATTACAGGCAGGCACCACCAGGCCTAGCTAACAAACAGAGATTCTTTGATGAAAGAGAAAGTATGGGGTGTCAGGGGTGGACACTGGGTTAGATGCAAACACCAGGGTCTGCCACATCTCTTAGGGAAATTCCTTAGTGCTGTTTTCATTGCTTTAACTTTTATCACAGAAATTATCAAACGTAACAAGAGAGAATAGTAGAGTGGACCCCATCCCCCCATCGCCTAGCCCTGATGACCATCTGTTGCCATTCTGCCATTCTTTTCTCTCTTTCTCCCCCCCATCACCCTTTCCCTCCCTCTTTGAATCATTAAAAACAATTGCTTAACTTTAAACAATAGACTTCAGTTTCTAGAACAGTTTTACTTTGACAGCAAAATTGGGTGGAAAGTGCAAAGAGCTCCCAGAGACCCCGCACTCCCCCGAGGCACAGCCTCCCCCATCAACAGCCCACGAGAGCGGGGACCTCGTTACAGCTGATGAATCTACTCCGCTTTCATGACCACAGGAGCCCATGACTGATACGAGGGCTCACACTTGGTGTGTATCCTGCGGCTTTGGACAAATATGTACATACTGATAGGAAATCACTTCACTCTCAAATATCACAGTGTGTACCTGAGCCAGGTACCCCCTCACATCTCCATTGCACACCTCCCGGTGTGATGCACTGAAAAGCACCAGCATCCCACATCAGTGCAGGCCACAGAGACTGCACCTGAGCCTTATGGAGCCCCAGGAGCTAGCCGCTAGCTTACAGGAAACACAGGGACTGAAGGGCCACGTTCAAGGTCACCACAAGGACATAGTTGAATCTGCAATGTGGCACATCTCCAGGAGAGAGGACCCAGGTCTTTTCTCAACAAATAAATGGCATGAAAAAGAAAGGGCAAGAGCTGTAGGTTGAACGCTTTTATCCTCTCTAAAAACCCACGTTGGAAGTGAACTCTGTGCACAGCAAAGATACTGAGAGGCGGTAACGTAGGGAGTTTGTCCCTTTTTATCCCTCTGACCTCTGTCACATGAGGACAGGGCCAACCCCCTCTGGAGGATGCAGTCACGAGGCTCAGTGTTTGAGGACCCATCTTAGAAGCAATGAACAGCCCTCACTGGACACCGGATCTGCCCTCACTGGACACCGGATCTGCCCTCACTGGACACCAGATCTGCCAGGGCCTTGATCTTGGACTTCCCAGCCTCACAGACTGTGAGAAACAAATTTCTGTTCTTTATAACCTCCCTGCTATTTTGTTATAGCAGCACAACAGGTACGCAGACAGAGGGTAACAATTTTAGGTTTAAGAAGACTTGAGAGATCCATCAATTGGATGCGGTGTAGGGGGAGGGAGAGAAGTTTAGGTCTTGATTTGATCAAACTAACCACAAAAATATGTTTTGACATGATTGGAAGAATATTGAACAGAGACTGAGGATGAGATGATAGTAGAGGGCTGCTAGTTGGCGGGGGTACAGTGACGGCCTGTAACTAGGATGAATGAAGGTCTAACCAGTTTTCTTTGATATCATCACTTAAGGGGCAGGTTCCCAGACCCTGTGCTCAGTCTGAGGCCCAGCAGTAAAGAGCTCTTTCACTCTCTAAGCATTTCTGGGCCTCGGCGTTTCCATCTGCACAATGGGGATGGGGTTGGAAGGGATGTTATCCACAGTTCTCCTCCCTTCCTGGACACCCTCGATTCCTAGTAATCTCCATCCTTTTTAACACTGACCCCAGCCTCAGATCTCAGAGGCCCAGGATGGTAGACAATCTCAGGGTAGGCACAGCATGTTTCTGTTTGCATGTCCTAGTAACTTGGTTAATTTTAGAGACAATGCTGTTGACTCCCTTTTAGCTTGTGGACCACTCTGAGTTTCTTCATTATCTTCCCTTGCCAGAAGAGCCCACCTGTGTTCAACCTGGACCCAGAGAATGGCACTCCTCTCTATTAAATGCCTTCCTGATTCCCATCTCTCCCCACTTCCACTTTGTCAAGGTTATTTTAGCAAATTAGCTCCGTGTATTATTTATTATTCAAATAGCTGTGGTCACTCAGAGGTGGGCGGATCCTAGACTGTCCCAGGTTAACACAGGGCGAGTTGATGTGGATCACGGCTCCGCCTGCCTTCCCAACGCCCCCAGATCAGGGCCAACAAGGTAGGCACCCCTGCTCCCCTCTCCAAGAGTTATTAAGGTTGCGGGAAGAGAAGCGAAACCTCAGCTGAGGATCTCCCCCACCTGAAATTCAAGTCCTGGCTCTGACACACTCAGCTATGAGCAGGGGCAGGCCGGGCCCCAACAGGCTGCAGTTAAGCTGACCACACACCAGATCTGCCCAGGTGGACACCAGCTGACCCAATGTAATTATAACCTACAACCACTTCTCCAAAGTGTGTTCCTGCCTGGGTGGTAAATTGACCCAGGATTTCCTCTTCCAAAGCCCGAGAAGGTGGGGAACAGGGACTAGCCCTGTGGTTTTCTATTCTGGTTGCCAATCTGAAATCACCAGGAGAGATTTTAAACTTCCAATGCTCAAACCCCACCCTAAACCGACGACATCAGAATATCCCTGTAGCCAGTCTCAGGGCAGAGGTCTGGGCATTGTGCAGGCAGACCATGGCCATGCCACTGGCTGCTGTGGTCACTGGGCAGCATCGGCACTGCCTGGGAGCTTGGTCAGGCAGGCGAGGAACCCCAGAGCCCACTATAGACCTAGCGTCTTCGTCTCCTTGTGAAGCTATGACAAAATGCCAGACTGGGAAACTTACAGACATTAGAGGTTTCTTTCTTACAGGCCTAGAAGCCAGGAAGTCCAATAGCCAGACAGATGCTGGTAGGCCTGGGGCTGGTGAGGCTGTTTTGTTTTTCCAAGATGGCGCCTTGGTGCTGCCTTCCTGGGGAGGAGAGCACTGTTCCTCAGCCAGCAGAAGGAAGAGAGGGGTGCAGCAGGAGGGTGCCTTCCACCTCACAGGCTCTCACAGGGTGCCAGCCCCATGCTGGGAGCAGAGCCCTCCTGACTCGATGACCTCCTCAAGGCCACCTTGCAATACCGTTGCATTGGTGTTAAGTTTCAACATGAACTTGGCAGGAGACGCTGTCTTTCAAAGCACACTGACCCTATCAGAACGTGCACCTGGGCAAGAGCCCCTGGCGACCAGCGTGTGCACTGACGTTCGAGACGCACATTCTCAGAGCCCTTCAGGCAGAGTGACTTGGAAATGACTGCTTGGCAGGTGAGTGACACCTTCCCCTGGCAGCTGCACCAAGTCCTGTGCCACCTCCTCAGGTCCCTGTGATGTGTCCTGGTCGGTCAACAGCAAGGGCAGGAGGCTGGGGGCATCAGGATGTGGGGGCCGAGGAAGGGGGATGACAACCTGTCACATCCTGAAGGAGGCAGGTGGACCTGGCTGGCCTGACCCTGTCCAGTAGCTTAGGGACAGAGAAGCTCATGGGGTCTCAGTCTCCCACTCTGGAGTCCCACCTGTCGGATGCGCAGCTGGCCTATGACCCCTCCCTGTTGCTCCGGCCCCTGTGTTCAACAGTGCCCGGCCCTGATCACTGGAAGGGACCAAGACTGTGTTCGAGCTCCAGAGGGACTGAGTAAGTGACCGGTCGGGGCTTCTGTCTCATCGGGTTGACCTAGACATCGGTCCCACCCAGCGTGTTACATCTGTGGCTGCGGCCGGACAGTGCCCTTAATGAGCCATCTGGCCGCAGCAGCCCCCTGGCTTTTGAGAGGAATGTCACAGCTCCCTCAGGGTCACCCTTTCAGGGTCCCCAGACCTGGGGTTCTGCATTTATAGAGTTTAACCCCAAACTCATAGAGCATCTGAGGCTTCCTCCTGCCCCAACGCAAGTGCCCCGTGGCGGTCCTTGGCATCTGTCCTGGGAGCTCACCTCGGGTGACACTGGTGCTATCCACAGCGAGATCACTACTGCTGAGCCTCCGGGGTGACCCGTCTGGTTCTCTAGCTGTCCCGGAGGCTCTGGGCCCTTCTGCAGAGCTGGTTCCCCTGGAGCCTGGCCGAGGCCCTACACGCCCCCTGCAAGGACAACCTCATTCTGCAGGGGCCTCGTCTCCTGGACGGTCACATGGCCAGTGACTGAGTCACCTCCCACTCCAACACTAACTGGTAGGGAGCGTTGACTCCATGCCAGGCAACACTCTCGTCAAAACACAGGCCTTCCTTTCCTGCTCAGACCCCTCCCCACCGCCTGCCATTCCGGGGGAGGACTCAAGGCCCAGGAGCCCAGTCCCTCTTGCTGCTCCTCCCTCTCAAGCTGTTCACACCAGCACATGTGCCTCAGAGCCTTCGTGCGGGCTGTCCCCACTCCCCACCATTCCCAGACACCTGCTAGGCTGACCCCACCTCCTCCAAGCCCTAATGCTCGTAGCATCTTCTTAACAGCTTCCCTTCCTCCTGCTGACTGATATTCCTCAGGCCTAAACAACGCCCATTCCTTAGGAAGTCCTTGGTAAATAATGAGTGAATGAATGAAGCCGGGTGCGGTAGAGCACACCTGTCATCCCAGCAGCTCAGGAGGCTGAGGCAGGAGGATCACGAGTTCAAAGCCAGCCTCAGCAAAAGCAAGGTGCTAAGCAGCTCAGTGACACCCTGTCTCTAAATAAAATACAAAATAGGGCTGGGGATGTGGCTCAGTGGCTGAGTGCCCTGAATTCAATCCCTGGTATCCCCTCCCCCTCCAAAAAAAAAAAAAGAATGAGCAACTTCTCACAACCCCTGGAGGAAGGTAGAATTATAGCACCCATTTTACAGATGAGGAAATCAAGACTCCAAGAGGTTCAATAACTTGTTGGCGGTTCTACAGAAGCCAGTTCCCAGCATCAGGCCACACAACCTCACAGGCAGCGCCAGCCACTGGGCTCTGTCAAAGGATCCCCCAAACAAGGACAATACGGTGGCTTTGGGAGAGTGTAGAGGAAAGGAATGAAGTTTTGATTTAGGGGGGAAGTCAAGGCGAGAAGAAGTGTGGTGGAGACGGGAAGGATATAAGAGGACCCTGGTCACCTGGAAATGTGGGCACGCTTAGCTGTCAGGGCGTTCAACAATGCACTGAGTTGTGCACCCCAAGACGCTGGAGGAAAGAGGCTCAGCCGACCCTAACCCTGCGGGGCCTTTGCGATATCAACCTGAGTGCCACCTGAAGTCAGCTACCAGGAAAGCTATCGAGTGTCCTGCAGGAAGCCACCTTGACAGGCAGGCTTGAGACAGTAGGCCTTTGTCACCTTCTCCGGCCAGTCAAACGAGGTGTGCCAGCGCTCTGGGACAGCCTTGGCTGCCCTCCACTGGGCTGGCTCAGGAGGCAGTGGTGGGTCGCCTGGGGCTGTGCAGCCCAAGAGCCTCACTTCTATGGCTGGCAGCCTGCAGGTGTCGGCTGGGGTGACGTGGGCCGGACCTGGCGTCCCTCAGCATCCCACGGGCAGGCTAGGAATTGGCTGTGTGGCAGCCGTGCAGTTCCAAGGGAGGGAGGGAATCATGTCCAGGTTGCTGAATGCCAAGTTGCAGACCTCAGTCAGCTGGGAATTGTTCACATACACACTTAGCCAGCTCAGATCCACGGGTGGCCAGGGAGTCCCAGCTCTCCTTGGGATTTGCAGCCAGGAAAGGGACCCTGTGTCTGTTTTTGAAAAACAATCCACAGTGGTCTTATGGTTATAGAAATAGACACCATGGAGAACAGACCCAAACAGTGGGTAAATCATAAGAGTTAGGGTAAGGGATGCGGGGGCAGGATTCCGTGCCAGGGAAGTAGTTCATGTGCTTATTTATTCTTTTTAACAATTGCTCAGTGAGCACCTACTCCTGGCAAGTGCCGGGCTGGTGCTGAGGATGCAGCAGCAGCTGAACTTGGGACCTGCCCTTCCTGAGCTTGCAGGTGGCAAATGAGGCAGTCTATCCCTTGCTTTGCCAGGGTAAGTGACATGTTAGGGGAACCTTGGCAATGGTGGGACTCACAGGAGGGACACCCAACCAGTCTGGAGTGGGAGAAGGAACCAGGCGTGGCATTAGTGAAATCAAACTAGATCTGTGGGGGCATTATTCAAGGTAAGGGACAATGTGTGCAGAATCCCAGGGACAAGACACAGTGTGACTTGATCGGGTGTGACTGGCATGAACAGCTGGAAGGTGGGGCTTGAGAGAGGCCCATGGAGACGTGCCTGGGAGAAGCTACGCAGTTGAGACTTGGCATGCAAAGAGTTTTAACTTGCCAGATCCAACTGGTACGTTATACAGTGCACCTGCCCCGTGAGCGGAAGACGGATGTGTGTGTGTGTAGAGGAGAGGCAGGGTAGGGTGAGATTTAGGAAGTCCAGTCAGGAGACTCCATGAGCATTCCAGGCACAGGATGATGGCTGAACTACAGAGTGAGCACAGGAAGAGAGGGGAAGGGACAGCCTGGAGAGACTCAGAAGGACAAGGCTCAAGATGAAGCAGGGGACGGAAGACTGTCTCATCCTTCTCAGACGGGCCCGTAACTGAGTCAACAGGCAGACTAACAGGAGAAAATGTAAGCAACTGTAGCAGATGCATCAGGCCAGCACATGGGAGGAAAGCGGACACCAAAACTTAGTGAGATCAGAGAGTTTATATTCCCTCTTCACAGGGGAAGGGGAAGCGGAGTAGAAACTCAAGGGAGAGTACATGATTTTCAGGAAAAAATGGATAGGACCTCAGAAGAACAGGCGCTGGCTAGTGACAAAGTCCAGGCATGGTGTTGACCTCCAGTCTCCTCTCCTGTGAATTGAGTCAATGTCCCTGGCTTGTAAAATTCCTGGGGAGGGATTCATGACCAGTGAGTTTCATTTGGAGGATCCCCCATCTAGGTAGATAAAGGGACCTCACAGAAAGCCTCAGTCTCTATCTGCTGTCCCCAGGTTCCCCAGTTCAAAGGACTCAGCACACCAGAGTGCTATATTTGGGGGTAATATTTCTTCAACTCCATCACGTGGTAATTGCAGAGAGGGTACAGAAAATTCTAGAATGTCGCCTTGACTTCAACTAGATAGATGAACAGTGGCTCTCTTCAACAAGGTGGAAAAACTCGGTTGAAGATAGTCAGCTTCACTGAGCACAAAATTTGATTCTAAATTTCCCAGCAACAAATCCAACAGGAAAACAAGATGCATGATCTCATCCCACAGTCCCCTGGTAGGAAGCGCCCCCGGGGTATCACGGAATCCAGACTCTCTCGGGAGGCATACAAGAGGACTCTCCAGAGGGGCCTCCAGAAAGAAGACCATAAACCAAGTCACAGACACCAAGTTCGGCAGCAGTTTTATGAAAGATTCAGGAGTGTTCTTTGCAAGTCTACTCTGTATTTAACTCCTGGTAAGAGCCAAGAGCAAGACATTAAATCACAGCTCGGTAGGGCTGTTTGTGCTGAGAAGCCATTGTGATGTCCCCTGGTGTCTCACTTGCCAAAAAGCTTTGCACTCTCGGTATCCAGAGAAAGGAGAGACTCATTAACACCTTTTATAAACTTGAAAATAGGAGTTCAAGACCTTGGTGTGCAGATCAGCACTCCAGGATGATTCCAAAGGAGAAAGGAGTGGGAGGCCCCGTTCCATCAAACAGCATCAGCAACGCAATCCAATAACTTGGAGCTTCATTTCTAAATATTGGAGCAGTTAGAATCCATTGGGGGTTTTTTATTACAATTTTTTTTTTCTGATTATTCAAGTAGTTCAGGTTTATTATAGAAAATGGGGAAATTTTAGAGAAATAGAAACCAAATAAACAAATGAATAATAATAAGATGTTCAACTGCCATTCATGCTGTGACATATACATCTTGCTGGTGGCTTGTTCAGGCCTACCTGTAAGTAAATATTTTTCTCTTAAAACAATGAGATAAGCCTGGATCAACACATTAGCCAGTGGCAAATAGAGTGTTTGGAAGAAATGTTGTGTCCTGGTCTCCAATCATATATATGTCTGTAGTGGCTTTTGGGGAGCTGCAGGAGCACTTTACCACTGAGCTACATTCCTACTCCTTTATATCTTTCTTTCTTTTTTTTTTCTTGTCTCACCAAATTGCTGAGGCTAGCCTCCAATTCATGGTCCTCCTGCCTCAGCCTTCTGAGTAGATGGGACTATGCTGGGATTACCACTGCGTCCTCAGGACTCTTGCCAAGGTCTTAACTGTGTCACTGGGGCTGGGCAGAGTATGTTAATGTAGTGTCCTTTTTGAGACCACTACAGTATAATTAGCACCCTGAGGCTGCTCCTGACAGCTTGCAACTTGGGACTGTGCAGGGAGCAGCTTCCCCTGGTAACCATTCCATTGGGATGCAGCTCCATTTTTCCTTTCTCTTCCCTGAAATGCCACCGTGTCCACAGTACGGCTTCTACCATCAAGACGTGGAGTTTATTTCCTTACCTCTTGAATCACGGTTGACTTTGTGATTTATGCTGATGAATAGAAGTGGCAGATATAGTGGGGTGTGGTAGTGCATGCCTGTAGTCTCAGGGACTTGGGGAGTCTGAGGCAGGAGGATGGCAAGTTTGAGGCTAGCCTCAGCAACTTAGCAAGACCCTGTCTCCGAATAAAAAAATTAAATTGGCTTGGGGGTGTAGCTCAGTAGTAGAGCATCCCTGGCTTCAATCCCCAGGGACTGAAGGAGGAAAGAAGGAGGAGGAAGAGGAGAAGGAGGGGAAGGGAGAGGGAGGAGGAGGAGGGGGAGGGGGAAGGGGAGGAGGAGGCAGATGTGACAACATGCCATTTCTGAGCCCAGGACTTCAGAGTCTGCTATTCCTGTTATTCTTCCCACCAACAAGCAATCAAGCTTGGGCTGGCTTGTTGGTGGATGAAACATCACCAAGAGAAAGGTCCCATCTGCCCAGCCAAGACTATTATAACCAGAGCCCCAGTGCATCCTGGGGAAGCCCAGCCCAGAAGAACCCAAACTGATGATTTTAAAAATTGAGAACAACATAGGTAGTAGCTGCTGCTTTTGAGTGCTTAGCTGTTGGGGTAACTTGTTACACAGCTGGTGCACCAGCTGACTGGTACAACCTCCAAGCCTATCAGAAGGAGATGTCAGTCCACCACTGCGTGGGAAGTTTGAGAGCTTGGATGTCACACTGAGGAGACTGATAAGCCACAGGAAGGCAGGTGGGGCATCTGTTTCAATCAGTGGTAGACTCAGGTCTAGCACGGATCTGGGTACTTGTAGATGGTGCTAAAGCAACATGATGGCATTTATCGAATGCTTACTGTGTACTTGATGCTGTGCTACAAGCTTTTACATTGATTATATCATTTTTGCAGTAAATAGAATGATGTGCCCCACTTGTCCCCAAAGATTCCCACAGCCTGGTCCCCAGAACCTGCAAATATGTCACCTCACGTGGCAAAGGGGGCTTTGAAGATGTGATTGAACACGTTTCTTAAAATGGGACACCATCTGGATTCTCAGGCAGACTAATCACGAGGCTCCTTGTCACAGGGAGGCAGGAGGTGCCAAGTCAAAGAAGGAGGTGTGTCTGTGGAGCAGGGGAGAGGATGAGATGAGCTTCCAGGGTGAGGAAGGGGCCAGGGCCAAGGAGGAGCTGTAGATGCTGGAAAAGGGGGAAATGGGAAAGCAGTCTGCTCAGAAGCCTCCAGAAACAGCGAGGCCTGCCGAGACCCCGTCAGACTTCATACGTCCACACTGCAGGGAAGTGTGTCTGTGGAGCTTTATTTAGGACTGCAGGCCCGAGTGACCTGGCAGGTTCTCCACATGAGCAGACCTGTGTTCTAGATGGGTTATAGCAGAGCAGCCCTCTACACCCAAACCAAAAACCGCAAGAGGTTTGCATCCATCCTAGGGTGTGCAGAGTGCCCGGGGCACAGCAGAAGGAAGCACTTGGCCAGGAGGGAACACAGGACACTAGAGATGGCCTCCAGGGGGTGGTAAGGGCACAGCAGGGCATCCCAGGCAAAAGGCAGATGAGAGTGTGTGGAGGCAGGAGGCACAGAGGGGTGCGGTGCAGAGGCTGCGGGCAGATGGGGAGAGGGGAGGCCGGGAGAACTCGGCTGTATTTCCCAAGCCTTGTGAGCTTTGGCCAGGGCTTGGTGGCAGGGCAAAGGGCGCATACACACAGGTGGGACTTCAAACAAACTCCCTGGGCAAACAGCTCGGGCCTCCGGGAGGGAGCAAGCCCTGCTGGGGCTCAGTGGCTTGGCCATGTCTGCCTGCACACTGCCCAGACCTCTGCCCTGAGACTGGCTAGAGGGACTGGGGGCTGCCTCGTGGAGCAGCCGAGCTCCTGTGGTGGCCCAGGAATGGCATACCAGGTGAACAGAACAGCCCTGCGAGGAATCCAGAGAAACACATTTTTCACTCATGTATTAGTTGTCCGTCGCCGCGTAACAAATTACCCCACATGTTGAGGTTTGAGCTCCACACGTTGTCCCCTCACGGTGGGTGGGGAATTTGGAGCTGCTTAGCTGAGTGCTTATGGCCCAGGATCTTTCATGTGGTTGCAGTCAAATGTCAGCTGGGACTGCAATCACCTGGAGGCTAGACGGGCTTTCAAGACCTTCACTACATGCCTAATGGCTGTCAGCACGAGGCCTCAGTTTCCCCCACATGGACTTCTCCAGAGAGCTGCTTGAGGGTCCTCAAACATGGCTGCTGGCTTCCTCCAGAGCAGGTGACCTAAGAAAGCTCAAGGCTGGGGCCACAATACCTCCTGCCCCAACCCTGGATGTCACATGCTCCTCCACACCCTGCTCACTGGCTGTTTATTAGAAGTGGGTCTCCAAATCCCACCTACCCACGGCTGAGGTAGGCAGGCTCCTCACTGCCAAGGGAGACCGATCCAAGTATATTGGGTATTTGAAAGCCACCAGAACCATCTAGAAAACTGATATTCTACAACACAATGTCCTCAGGAATGGCAGCCAGGTGGGAAAGGTGTTCCTAGGTTCCTGGTAGAAACTGGTCATCTGGGGTGCTTGTTAAGATTAAGGTTTCTGTGCCCACCTCTAGGATATTCTGTACCCGGAGTTCAGGAGTCGAGCCCAGAGATGGGCCTTTCTTATAAGTCCCTCAGGGTATTCAAGTGCAGGTGATAGGAACTCAGAAATCTGCATTTTGACAAGTCCCTGAAGTTATTCTGAGGCCGGTGAGCTGTGCAAATACTGGCACTGGAATTAGCAATGTTGGAAATTCTGTACAATCAGGGACGGTGATTTGGTTCAATGCACAGTCTGCTCAGGGGCGGAGGCAGGAAGGCGTAGGTTTGGAGCTACTTTATGTGTTCAGCCACGTCCCATGGACCTTGGCCACTGCAACCCGTTTCCCACTCTGCTCAGGGTCCCCATGCAGGGAGGGCACGTGGCCAGCAACTCACCCCCCGGGAGCCTCTGGTCTGGTTCAGCTGTGACAGGCCCAGCACAGAGGCCCGTCCTCCTGTGGGGAGCAGGGTGGCCCAGGAGGTGGCCCTTTGTTTAGCTCTGTTGGAAAACTTGCCAGGAGCCTCCCGCTGTCCTACTTGATGGTTTCTGTCTGCTCCTTGGCCCCAGGTGGGAACCCTCAGAAGAGTTGCTAAGCAGCTGCTGGAGCCCTTCTGCTTGAAGTGGGGACAAAATTTTCCTCTTTATTTCCCATAAAGAGCTGCGGCCCAGGTGGTTTTGGTGCTGCTACTAAGTCTACAGAGTCATGGTCCAGAAAAAGGCCAGCAAAAAGCTGGAGAAGCCAGGGAGGGGCATTCGAGGCCACCATCAGTACCAGCCACAGAGCAGGCCCCAGGCCCCCTGCACACACTGCCCCTGCTGGGACCCGACCCCCAGGGTGCGCTCAGATTCCCCTGCAGGGGCCTGAGCACCCAGGCACATTTCCCCAGGGCCTTGTGTGCACTGGGCTTCTACCTGAGCCTCCGAATCAGGAAACCATTGTTCAGTTGGCCTGAGCCCAGCAGACCTTCCTCCCCGGCTGCTAGCCTTTGCCCGAAACATGACTAAGTCCATCTGTCTCATTTTCTTCTCTCCATACTTAATCATGCACTTTATTGAAAAAGATTTAGAAAATGGAAATATCAACAAAAATCCAGTCTATACCCAAAGATGTCCACTGTCAACTTTGTGAACTATTCCTTCTGGGCTTTTCTCTTGTGAGAGAGTGCACAGGGAGTATCTCAGAACGTGCACAGTGGTGATGCTCGGGTGTAAAGTAGATTTGTTTTCCGTGTCTCTATTTCCTAATTTTTCTGCAACAAGAAACAGGATCAAATGTAGGCCAGGCAAAAATAAATGTATGCAACTGCAATTTAAAATTCTACAGCTCTATATATTTGTATATGTGTACACTTATGGCTTTTTGACTCTGGCAATTTGACATTTGGATGGAAGAAGACTTTACTGTGAGTCTGTGCTGTGCATTGTAGGATGAGAATCATCATCTCTGGTCTCGACCCACAAGATGCCAGAAGCACCCTACCTTCAGCCATGGTAATGAACACAGCTCCTGTGGAGTCCTGTTGCAGAACAAGGACGTGCCGTGATAATAATCTCTAGGATGGAGAGTCAGTGCTCAGCACAGGGCCCGGCACAGAGGACATCCTTCAGAGAGCTGGAGACACGTCTTCGTTATGGTCACTGTGGCAGTTTTTATATGCGTTCAGCAGCCATCCATCACAGGGAGGTACTAAGTGATATTAAATTAGTCCCCATGATTGGACTTCCAGGTGACTTCCAAATTCCCACTGCCGCTGATGCAGTCATATAGTGCCTCTGGTATCTGGGAGGCCAGTGAAAGAGGACAAGCTAACCCTCCTGTGCCAACCTGGGACTTGGGAAGCAAAACAAAAGATCTTGCCACTAGCCTGGTTTTAGAAAAGCGTTTGGCCTCCTCCCGGCCCCCGCCAGGCAGGGTTCACGGGGTCCCGAGTCAGTCAGGGTGCTGAGCTCGGGTGTTGTGCTAGGCTGAGGCCTGGTTGCTTTCTCCTGCTCAAGGCCACCCAGGGTTGTAGTCCCATGACTGTGAGCGCCCCGCCTCGTCTTTCCTGTCTGTGAGTCGTGGCTCTGCAGGACTTGATGTCAGTGCTCACGTGTCTGAGAGCACATTTGCACACTTTAAAGAGTGTAAAATGCAGACCCCTGTACCCACCACCCAGGTCAAGAAACAAGAGTGGACAGTCAGTAATGTCATGGAGTGCAGGGGAGGGCAGGGTCCCCCGGGCAGCAACCGGTCTCCACCCTCAGCTCCACCCCACGGGCCCTTGCCTGGTGGTGGTCTCGGCACGGTGGCCGACCCTCTCTTTGACAGGGAAGAGTGTCCTGCAGACGTGATGAGCTGCCTCCACTGATGAACCTGAGCTCAGGCAGGGCCCAGAGCTCAGGTGTCACCGTCCTTTTTCATTAAGGTCGGGGTTTCTGGGCAGGGATGCAGAAGGTGGTTCTCACCTGGCCAGCCCTCAGCTCTGTGATCCCAGGTCAGGTCAGCCCTGGGTCTTGATGTCCTCCGGAGGGAGGGAAGAGGTCGAGTTGCAGGGAACTTCACACTCCTCTCCCCTGTGGCCCCCTTTTTTTTTTCTTGGTACTAGGGATTGAACTCAGGGTCGCTCGAGCACTGAGCCACCTCCCCAGCTCTATTCTGTGTTTTATGTAGAGACAGGGTCTCACTGAGTTGCTTAGTGCCTCACTGTTGCTGAGGCTGGCTTTGAACTTGTGGTTCTCCTGTCTCAGCCTCCCTAAGTGCTGGGATGACAGGCTTGCGCCACCGCGCTCGGCTCCTGTGGTCCTTTTGAGGCTACTAATTACTCAGCCAAGGAGGGCGAAGCAAGAAGGCAAATGCTCCGAAACAGTGCCTTTTGCTGGAGGCCAGGAGGACAATGGGACTGGCCAGGCACAGAGGGCCCAGAAGGCGAGGATGGCTGGTGGCCACCCTGCTATGAGCTCGGCTTCCTGTGCAGCCGAGTCGGGATGCTTCCCTTAATACTGAAGCCGCGCCTCCCTGACGAGTGGGTGTGAAGGTCACATGGCCAGGTTTGCCAGTGCTGCTCAGAGGTCACCGTGCAGCTGGCCACCGGATCCTGTGGAATGCAAATGGCCATTCAGCATATCTGACATATTCCCAGGGACATGGAGTCTGTGGCCTCCCTGGCAGCCTCTAAGCAGGGAGGCTACTCCACTGTACCACCCTCCAGGGACAGCTGGGTCTTCGGACCTGGGGTTTCCATGAACATACATGAAATACATTCTCTCAGGAGAAGAAAATCCACAGTGCTTCACAGCCCCCCACACGGTTGCTCCTGGGTCAGACGCTGCAGGGGTGCATCCTGTGAGGAAGCGGCTTCTGCTTGCTCCCTCTGGCCAGGTTTGTTGGCATCCCTGCATCCGTCTCTGGCTGCCGAGGACAGTGGCTTTCTGTGGGAATCCACACTGGCTGTTCAGCCAACTGCTGACATTTGTGGCGTCCTGACCCCTCTCAGGGGTGCCATCAAAGAATCACCGCGGGACAGTCATATTTTTGGCCACAGCACAGGCTCTGTGCTTGACCCTCCTAGTGACACCCAGGGAGTCTATGAGGAATTTACATCTAGGACGTTAGATGTGCACACGCAGGGTCCAGGGAAGACGCAAAGCATCCGTTTATCCATCCAAGCAAGTCACCGTGTGGTCCGTGTGAAACAGTCTGGCTAAGTTGCTGAGGCTGGCTTTGAACTCGTGATCCTCCCGCCTCAGCTTCCTGAGCCACTGGATTTCAATTCATAGATTTTTAAGGGAAAAAACTCAATCCAGTCCCGACTGGTCTAGCCAGGCAACGCCTTGCCAGGCAGCTGCAGTAATGAGTGGTCCCGTCACTCCGGCAGCTAGAGGAGACCCTGTCTCGTTCCCCAGCACTCCTGCGGGCTGGCCCTAGCCTGAGAACTGATTCTGCTCCAGCGACAGGGACGAGGAAGGCTGCCCCAGTGGGACTCTCTCTGGCTCGTTCTCGGGTCCCAGGCTCTCGTGGGTTTTGTGGTGTCTGTGAGTCTGGGTCCACCAATGGAAATCCGCTCCCCTGGACACCGCCCAGCGCTGCCCCTTGCCATCCAAACATAGGGACCTAACGGAACCTGGTTCAGCACCTTTAAAACCGCAGGAGAATTATTTACGAGATTCACCATCTAGCGGCTGCAGTAGGATTTGATGAAACTGTAGCCTGAAACGCTTTGCTCTGGGCTCACCGTGTCCACCAGGCAACCCAGACAGAGACGATGCCTCTTGTGCACACGGAGCTCGTCAGCGGGTGTTTAAAGGCTGGCGCAGGTGGCTGGAGCTCCAGGTGGGCCCAGTGCCGGAGCTTATTTTTCCCACTCAGTGCAGGGCAAATGCTCCTTTCCTGCAGGTCTGCATTGACCTTCTGTAATTGGGGTGCAGGGAAGCTGCTCTTCTGTAACTGGTGTGCAGGGGAAGCTGCGACTGTTGGCAAGAAGCCAAGGTGAGCTCTCCCTCTGGGCTGTGTGGCGATCTCAGAAGGTGCCAGGCGGCTGGCCGACCCAGCCGTGGCCTGTCGGTCAGCCCCACCCTGCCCTTCATGGTCAGCCTGGCAGCCCCCGCCCGACACTCTTTGGCACATGGCTGTTCCTGGGATCTCTCAGGGCCACCCACCTCCAGGGAACTGGCTCAGGCCCCATCTTCCCAGATCTTAATAGCCTCCATCCTGGGCCTCCCCCAGCCTCTCCACATCGCAGCCTCTGGAGCAGGCGGATGTGCAGCCCAGCAGCAGGGCCTCTGTGCCCCTTATGGGGAAGCCTTATGGTCCCCAGGCCTCCAGCTCTTCCCCTAGGTCAGTGCCGCCTCTCCACCAAGACACAGCATGTGCCCTCCCCCACCAGAAGGGACTTCTGCCCCGGGCCTGTCTCTGTGCCCCCGCACCCCCTTCCTCCTCTCTGGGTACTGCTCCTGTTGGCCCTCCCCAGCCCTTGCCCTTGGTGACAGGCAGCTCCGTCGCAAGGCACCCTGGCACTGCAGAGACCTGGGTCTCCACCAGTCCTGCCCGACTGACAGACAGGGTCCGCCCACTGCAGCCGCTGGGGCACAGGTTGTTACCAGTCTGGGAGACGCAGAGAAAGCCACAGCGCTTGGGAATGGCAATGGCAATGGCAGGACTTTTATGTCCACTGAATCTAACAGAGAAAAATGTGGGGCTTGTACGTGGAACACCTTTCTTCTACTGTTTTCTATCCCTTTGTTTTTAGTTTAGGAAAGGGTTGATCTGCAGTGGACTTGAGATCTCCAAAGCTGGGTCTGCAGCCCAGATCATCCTAAAGCCACTTGTACACCAAAAGAGCAGTTGGGTATGCGCGTGTGTGTGTTTGCGCGTGTGCGTGTGAGTGAGCGACAGGCGCAGCAGGCCAGGGGAGAGTAAGCAGTCAGCAGAGCAGCCTTCTGGATCCTGAGCCCCGAAGTAGAATGAACTGCAGCTATTGAGATGGCCATATCCACCCCAGGGACCCAGACGGTCCCGAGCAAGTGGGGACCCACACCATCCAACTGTGTCCCTCTCACCCACACCAGAGACTCAGTTTTTAAATGTTTCCCAACTTTCTTCAAGTCTAGCTTCCATTAGAGAACCATCTCCCACATTAACCTCTGCAGCCTCTCCAGGGAGGAACGCGAGATATTTCCACCCGCTCTTTTCTGGTTTTGAACATATCTGGTGCATCTGACAGAAGACGGCGACTCCCAGGCTGGAGGTGGTACAGTAGGGGTCACCTGGCAACCGTTCTTGGAAATCTGTACCCAGTTTTCTGAATGAGAGAGATAGCCCATCTTCTCCCAGGGGCTCTCTCTCTGCCTGCCCTGGGACAGTGTTTAATTCATGATGAGGAGCAAGTAGGGCCACCAGGCTATGCAGTGGGGACCAGGGTAATGGCTGAACCTCGACTGTGCAAGAGCAGAGTTTATACAAGTCACTGGTGGCCCAGCAGCTCCGAGTGAGCATCCCCACACCTGTTCAGAAAAAGCCCGAAGCACAGGGCAGGATCCCACATTCCAGGCTGGGTCAATCTATCCAGAAACAGATTCCTGAGCTGTGGCCTCTGAAATCAGCCACATTGGGTTGCTTCCCGGAAGACGCATCTAAACACAGTTAGTGGAAAAGGTCAGAGCCCAAAGTACAGCTTTGGAATCTGAACCAAGTGTGCACCCAGGATAAGTGGACCTGGGCTGTCAGCTCTGATCAGAGAGGCTCAGAGAAAGCTGCAGCCTGCCCAGACACCCCGCGCCAACGCCAGGCTTGGCCGTGACTCCTGACTCAGTCAACCAGACAGTGGAGAATGGGGCTCAAGCAGAGGTTTGAAGAGCGTCTGTATCCTGGGACTTGGCCTCAATCGCTGCTCCTTGAACCCTGCATCTACTCTGGAAGCAAGTGATCGCCTCCTGGGGGACCACAGCCCATATGAACAGGGCTGAGCCACCCCAGCCAAAGCCCTTGGAGACCACCCTGCAGGCTGATGCCCAGGTGTGTGAGCAAGGGTGGGCCGCCCCAGCTGAGGCTCCAGCTCACCCCAGATCAGCCCTCAGCCAAGACGAGAGTCACCCAGCCAGCCACAGCAGCATGAAAGCTGTCACTGACGAAGTCTACAGGACAGTGTCTGCTGCGAGGCAGCAAGGGATACACACGCTCCCCTCATCCTGCTGACCAGTAATCCAGAAAGCGGGTTTCAGACGAAGCTCTCCCACGCGGCCCACGGACCCACAAGAAACCAAGATGGAGCCACTCATGCTGAGTTCCAGGCACCACCAAAGCTGAGCCACTTATCTAAAATCAGGATCAGAGAGACAACAATGTCCCAGACCCACCAGTTTCAACTGGTATAGCCACACAGCTCTTTCTACCTCGATCCCTACACCAAAGTTCATCTGAAGTCACCTGATATTAACCAACGGGTTATTTTCCTCTCTCTCTGTACCTGCCTAGTGGGTAACTTTGAAATGACCCATCTGCTCTTTTTGTTTCTGCTTTTTTTGGCTCTTTTCTGTCTATAAAGCCAATTTCTCCACTGGGCTCCAAGGGACCTTTATTGTATTATTTTTTTTTTAACCAGAGATTGAACCCAGGGGTGCTTAACCACTGAGCAACATCTCCAGTCCCTTTTTTTGCATTTTATTTAGACACAGGATCTTACTGAGTTGCTTAGGGCCTCACTTAGTTGCTGAGGCTGGCTTTGAACTAGCGACCCTCCTGTCTCAGCCTCCCAAGCTGCCGGGATTACAGGCATGTGCCATTGCGCCCGGCCCTTAATGTATTATATAGAACAAGTATCGCCCTGTTCTAGAATCAACAACAAAGCCAATTAAGGCCTTTACACTAAATCGTGATGCCGTCCTTGAACAATTTGTTCACTTGCAACTTTGTGGGGGCCTCAGTTGGCTCCCTGGGCCAGGCACAGAGGCAGGTAACAAGGCCAGGAACCCCAGGCCACGGGCGCAGCCTCCGGCCTCTGTCCCAGGCCCAGCACCTTCTGGCACAGGGCAGGTACTCAGAAACCTTATCTAACAAACAGGTGAACTGGAACAAATCCCTTGGGGATGAGCACAGATTCAAGCTTTGAAAGTGCAGCTTGCATGGTTTAGCAGCTCTGCTTCTGGGAATTTAGTTCCAGGAAATATTTTCAGGAGAGTACAAAAAAAGTAATCACAAGAATGCCCTACCAGAGCCGTCCTCACCATGGAGCTGTCCTTACCATGGCTCCATTTGACTTGGTGGTGAGAGCGATTTGGTCTCCACAGCTTGGTTGGAAAGACTCTTGCCAATCACAGGGACAGGCTTTTGATCCACAGTGGAGCAGTTGTATGACTTCTTTAGACACAAATTTAAATACTTTCAGAAATTGTGTGATTTCATTTGTTTGGAGTTTTAAAATTTCTAATTCCCTTTGGGCCAGAGTTATGTCTAGCTGTATGCAGTATGGTAGAGACACGTGCCTTGGTTTCCATTAAAAGTTGGTCATTAGCCAGGCGCTGTGGTGCACGCCTGTTTTCCCAGCAAAACAGAGATGATCTTGCAGAAAGATGCATAAAAAAAACCTGGGAACATCATTCCAAGCAAAAATTCCCCTTGGTGACCAAAACCTTCCTTTGTGCACATGTTGTGACTAAGCTTATCATTACCACTGTGTTCAACAGGCCAGCTGCACTCGCAGCTCGACTGAGCTGCCCCTGGCCAGACTGCTCTTGACCAGATTGTCTGCTGTGGGACAGTCAGCTGGGGGGATGACCTGACCCTGCCATAAGACAGTCCTCAGAGAAGCCGCACCAACCCCAAACCAGCCGTGGGACAGCCAGGAGGAACGCTGCATGTCCAGGGACAGCGGCATTCTGACACGTGTCTTGGGGAAGGAGCGAAGGACCTCATCTAAACATTTAAACAGTTTCAGATACAAACGAGCCCACTGTAGCGCCGGCCCTGCAGCAAACTCCAGGCCTCAGACCAGCAAGCAGGGCCAGACAGACGCTCTTCCTTTCAAAACCACCCACAGGCTGGGCGCTGGGGTGCATGCCTGTCATCCCAGTGGCTCTGGAGGCTGAGGCAGGAGGATCGTGATTTCAAAGCCAGCCTCAGCAACGGCGAGGCGCTAAGCAACTCAGTGAGACCCTGTCTCTACATAAATCACAAAATAGGGCTGGGGATGTGGCTCAGTGGTCGAGTGCCCCTGAGTTCAATCCTCAGTAGCCCTCTGCCAAAAAAAAAAAACCCCACCCACAGTTCTCTGTGAGTTCAGCTCATCAAATGTAACATTTCCCAAATATTCTTTGCTGGCTGTTTCAGAAACAAACATCAAGTGCAAAGCAAATCTGCCTAGTTCCAAAATGGTTAGGGTGAGTCCAAGGATACCTCATCCCAACCAAGTGTCCAAAAGGAAGAGGCCAAAAACTGTCCCATGTCAACCCAGGAACAACCCAGTAAATCCCCAGAGAGGGATTTTACTTTTTTGTGTGTGTGTGGTGTGGGGCTGGGGATTTAACCCAGGGCCTTGTGCATGCAAGGCAAGCACTCTACCCACTGAGCTCTGTCCCCAGCCCTGAATTTTACTCTTTACTAAGCCATAATGCCTCTTTCTTCTGGGCTTTGGTTAACACAAAATTTTTAAGGCTGGGTGGGGTGGCACACACCTGTAATCCCAGAGGCTCAGGAGGCTGAGGCACAAGGATCGTGAGTTCAAAGCCAGCCTCAGCAAAAGCAAGGCACTAAGCAACTCCATGAGACCCTGTCTCTAAAGAAAATACAAAATAGGGCTCCTCCATGTACAGTGGCCATGGCTACCCCTGGGTGGACACATGCTTTCATTTCTCCTGAGTGAGCACCTGACTAGAAAGGCCGGACTTTGTCTTTTTGATCCCTGGGCAAAGCGCTGCTCCACCCCTGAGCCACATCCCCAACCTGGCCTTGTTTTAATCCCGGATAGAAGCCTGTTAGAGGACCATCCTTGCCTAAGCATCTTTAGGAGGAAACCAGGAGGTGGGGTGTGGGCATCCGCCAGGCCAGGACATGTGGAGGGTCCCATGGAGAGCCAGAGACTCTCTCTGGTGCAGCCTGGGAAGCAGGTGTGTCGGGGGGAGGAAGCAGAGCAGCCTGTCACTTGACGCAATTCGGTGGTTTAATAAATCTTTGTTAAATACTCAGTGTCAGGGGAGGCTGGAGGAAAGAGGCGCGGGCTGGGGTTGAAGCTGCGGAGGAGGGGAGCGGGCGGCAGGAGGCCCAGCTGGGGCTGCTGCGACATTCTCATCTGCAGGACTGCAGCCCCTGCAGAGCTGGGAAATGACAGCCCAGAGGCTTGCCTCCGAAATCCTGCAAAAACAAGCTGTTTCTAAAAGCTCCCAGTTCAAGAGCTCTCCAGAGGCCCCGAGCATGTGAGCTGAGGCCGTCTCTGGGAATTCTTGATCATGTTTAACAAAAGAAGCCTGATGCAGAGATGCAGAGGCTGCTGGAGGAGACCCAGCCCTGTCAGGGTGCATGTCTGTTTTCCTGGCCCAGTTTCCAGACTCTGCGGTCTGCCTTTCCCCCATGGTCACTGTCTGGGCCTCTGCCGTAAGGTGGGAAGGCTGGCTCTGGGCTCCTGTTTGGGGGAGGTACTGGGGATTGAACTCGGGGGTACTCGACCACTGAGCCACATCCCCAGCCCTATTTTGTGTTTTATGTAGAGACAGGGTCTCACTGAGTTGCTTAGCGCCTCGCCATTTCTGAGGCTGGCTTTGAGCCCGTGATCCTCCTATCTCAGCCTCCCAAAGTGCTGGGATGACAGGCATACGCCACCGTGCCCGGCTGGCTCTGAGCCTCCTGACGGCTTCCTGATTGCCGACTGAAATCACCTTCTTTTGGATCTGGCCCTCCTCTTCTCAAGGCAGGGTCTGCCCTTGCTGCCCAAGGCAGCTGGGGCAGGAGAGCCTGTGTTGATGCTCTGTTGATCAGCCTCTGGAGGAAGCTGTGTGCTTCAGCAGAAGCCATTCTGACAGGTCCCCAGCAGCTGGGGACATGACCCCTTCCCCCAGGAGGAGGGCAGCCCAGCCGTGCCCTGGACACCTCCCTTCTCTCCAGCTGCTCTTTCCTGTCCCCGCTGACCCTATACTCTGGCCTCAGGCTCTGGCCTTCTGTTCTTCATTTACAATCGGCTTTGTTTCTGTAAAACCCTAATAACAGAAAGACCAAGCGCAGAGGCAGCAGCATCTCCTGGGTGAGCGTGGTGCACGTTTGCTGACAAGCTCACTGATGTTCTCAGAAGCCCGACAGGTATGGAAACTCCATTCTGTAGCCAAGGAAAGTGCCAGAGAGTCCACCACATCATCTCCCAGCTCAACCACCTTCTATGGCTCCCAGTCACTGTCAGGATAAAGGCTCTGGCTCCTAACAGCACGTGAGGCCCCGCACAGTGTGCCCTGAGGTTCCCTTTTCACCAGCTTCCTTTCCAGTCCTGCCAAACCAGTCTCAGGACAGCCCCGCCCGGTCTGCTCCCAGAGTCCCCAGCAGGTTCCGCTGTGCCACCCTCACCGGGCCTCACTCACAAGCTCGGTTCCTCCTGCTCGTTGAGGAGAGGCGAGGGCGTCTGCGTGCGAGGCGCTGGGGAGGCCCTGCTGACCACACAGGGCTGCCCACCCTGCAGAATCACAGCCCGACAGGGAAGAGGAAGGTCGTTCAAACGCATCCAATTTGCCAAATACTATGCAATTCCAACTTCGCACTAAGAGGAAACACCGTGTAGTGTTGAGAGAGAAAAGGATGTCCACCTGAGAAGTCCCACGGCACCGGGAACCAGCCACCCTTCCAGCCGGTGGCTGCTCCCAGCAGGGGCTGCTGTCCTTGCCTGTCCTCTCCCTGTGACCAGAGGAAGCACGTCTGCCTGTCCAGCCGTCGCTTGGCCTTCTGAAGGTGGCAGATACCTGCCGTCTAAACCTGCACCCCGGCAGCCTGGGATTCTATTGTAAAGCACACAGAAACAGTAGTCTTTCTAGTGACCGTTGTCACCTTCCCTGTGTCAGGAATTCAAAATGCTCTAGCTCCCTCATAATGACAAGAGTGCGGCAGCCTCCCCTTCCCCGCCTCGCCATTGTCTTAGACCCCAGAGGCCACGCCTGAGACAGGGACTAGGGCACTAACAGGCAGAAATGGAGACAGGTGAGCAGAGAAGTCAGAGACGGGCAGGTGTCAATCAAAGCAACTCTGGAGGCTGAGGCAGGAGGATCGATAGTTCAAGGCCAGGCTTAGCAATTTAGCAAAGCCCTAAGTAACTTGGTGAGACCCTATATCTAAATAAAAATTAGAAAGGGCAGAGGATGTGGCTGAGTTGTTCAATGCCCCTGGGTTCCATCCTCAGTAACCTCCCCCCAAAGTGTGTTATCAGGTGACTCAACCTCTAGGGAATGGGAGCCTAATTCTGTTAGGCGTAACTCCAGGAAATGGTGTAGAGCACACAACTCAGAGTCACTGTACCCAGAGGGTGAGGGAGGTGGGGTCCTTATTCACCAATTCAGCCCAACATGGGCTGTGGGTGTGTGGGGTGGCACAGGTGCCCAGGCGCTGCTGGTTCTTGCAAGGCAGGCAGTGTGGAGGACGGCAGGCAGAGTCCCACCGAGGAAAGGCAGGCGCAGCATGCACTGAGGCAAGGCCAGAGCCGCACTGCTCCCGAACAGCAGACGGAGACTGAGGCCGCAGAAGTGAGCCCAGGGTCCCAGGGCCAAGAGGAAGCGGGTCTTCCCAGCCCCCAGCAGCACCATGAGCCCTCAGAGGCACCATCTCTGCACCTCCTTCTGGAAGGCTGTGGCTTTAGCTTATTAGAAGGAAAGAATTACGAGCTCCTGCATCTGTGCCCCTCCTTCTCAAGAGCAGCCTTGATCCCAACTTCCCAGCCAGTTCCTGGTTCTGCAGGTCCCCGCTCACCCCCTCGCCTCCTGGACCTCACTGTTTGAAAACAGGGAAACCGAGGCAGAGTGAAGGCTGGCACCGGAGGTGCTGCAGGGGCCTCCGCACGCACGCAAAAGCCCGTGCAGGCCTCGGTTTCTTCTCCAGAAATTCCCCTAACTCGATTGGGGTGCGGGGGCATCAATCAATTTACATGGTAACAGGAAGGGACGGCCATATGGAATCCCCCTCGCAAGGCAGGCCACGGCCTACGTGCTCCAAAAGCGCAGCTGAAGCCCTTGGGGGATTTGTTTTTCTTTCTCTGACCCGGGGACTCTGATCTCTCACTTAACCTCTGACCTCCTCAATTCAGATCACCAGGGAATTGGCAGCTGGGCTGAGCCGGCTGTGAGTGGCAGGCCCTGGCCGGCCCGGCTGGGCTGGGCTGGGCTGGAGGGGAACGTGGGAGGCAGAGGCCCCCAGCAGAGAGCAGGCGGAGCAGCAGCTCCCAGACTCTGTTCCCTAATCCCTTCCCCGCAGCCGCCCCCCGCCCCCAGGGGCTGCCTCATCACAGAGATGCCATTTAGACCTACGTGGCGCGGGGAGGAGACAGCCAGCCCTTGCCGGGACTGTTGAAAAGCCTGGACCTGAGCTGACTTCCTGTGACCTCCCCACCCCCACCACACAGCCCCCACCTCAGCACAGCCTGGAGCTCCGTGCAGTGACTTAGAGCCAGGTACGAGCCACTTGTTTGAAATTGAATCAGCCATTTTTATTAAACCATATATTTTCATTCCTGCCAGGCTCCCTGTAGAAATCTCTGTGCATTTCACCAGGAGGAGGCCTGACCTCCCACCCCAGCCTCCCGGGCCCCTCCTCCAGCCCCACTCAGCAGGCAACCCCCAAAACAAAGACTCTTAAAGAGCCCCTCCAGGCCCAATTCACTTCTAAATGAGCACCCCCCCCTCCCCAGGTTTCCAGTCCCCGCTGCTACCTGAGCTACTGGCAGCTCCGGTGACCACCCACGGTGGTGGCCCCAGGCTGGAGGACTACTTTATCTCTGCTGGGAGTTTGGGAAAAAGCTATTCACTGCCTTTGGACAAACAGCCGTTTCCAGGACGCTTCTCTGGAGCCTCCAAGTCCCAGATGTTCGTGGGTGGGCCTCCCTGCATTCACCAGGTCCTCCGTTCATTCATGGACTTATTTATTCTCCTTAGAAGGGCACCTGGCACAGGGCGGCGGGTCGGCGCTGTCATTCATACTCACAGCCAGCACTTACCAGGGGCTCCCACCAGCGGGGAGGTGAAGTAACTAAACCCAGCCCCGCCAGCACCGGAGCCAGCCGAATGCAGGGTTCTGCCCAGGAAGAGCGCAGGCTCCGCCCGCCCCAGACGCTGTGCAGTGATTGGTCCCTGGCAGGCCCAGGTGTGTGGAGTCTTTTGTAAAGATTCCTGCGTGTTTCTTCTGTACAGCTCAGGGCACAGCTCTGCCCAGGGTGGGTGGCAGGAGAGGCGGGATCCAGCTCCCAGCTGAGGTCAGCAGCCCTGAGCCAAGGACTGGGATAAGAGAAAGGGGATGGGCCCAGATGGAGGCCCAGGCTGAAGGACATCCTTGAGAGCAGTAGAGATTCCAATAATCCAGTGTCGCTGGAGCTGGTAGGGGAGGGAATGAAAGCCGGAGACACCACCTGGAAGGACAACCTGCAGGGGTCCTAGAAGGGGACAACAGCGTCTTTTGTCCCTTGGGGGGGGGGTGTTTGAACTTTGCCCAAGAGCAATGAGCAGCAGAGGGAGGACATGATTGACATTGCACTTAGAAGGCTCCTTTAGCTGCCCACGGTCCCTGCAGACAGCGGCTGGCCCCAGGGAGGCATCGACCCTACTTAGGTTGGACCCCCAAGACCACGAGATGAATGCACAGAGCAGGGGCGTGAGCTGACCCCCTGAGGAGTGAGGGGCAGGGGTGTTTGTCCCCCAAGGCTGCTCCCGGGAGGGTGGCACCTTCCCTGTAGCCTGGCCTGCCACTTGGCTCAGGGAGCTCTGCAGCCTGACAGGCACTCCCTGTAGGAAGGCAGGGTCTGAGGGGACGGGAGCGCCCAGAGGATGTGCGTGAAGCACCAACCCAGTGATTAGGAGGTGAAAGATGGAGGCCGGTCACACCCGAGAGAGGCCAGTGAGTGTGAAGTAACCGATGGGTGCAGATGGGGTTAGGAGGCAGGGAGGCCCACCCAAAGGAGGCCGGCAAACTCCCTGCGTAAGATGAGTGCTGACATAGCACAGGGCAGGTTCGCAGATGCTGCTGGTGGGGAGGCCTGGACTCCTGGGTGTTGGATGGAGAAAGCTGCTGTATTTGTGGCAGGCCTGGCTGCAGAGGGGGTGCAGGAGCCTCACAGGTTCAGTTCTGCGTCGTCCGCTGGTGAATTATTTGGGGTCAAACAATGTAAACCTATTCCTCAACTCCAGAGCACAAAGGCTGGGGAACAGCGGAGGTGGGAAACCCAGCCAGGCCCCCCAGGCTCAGAATCAGGGGCCATGGAGACTCCCGGAGCAGGAAGAGGCCTTTCTTCTCAAGTCTTCTGAAGTCACAGCCCCTCTCTCTGTCCTTCTGTTTTATCACACGACGTGACCACTCCGTACACGCCAACACAAACAGGCTCCAACCTTTGTGTCTCAGTTCCTAATTCTCAGGGAAAAACAATCTGATTGATAAGTAATAGAAGATCCAATTCAAACAGGCTGGGGGGAGGTGGGGGGAGCAAATTTATTGACCCAGGTAACTTTTAAAATGTCCAAGTAGACTTCAGGCATAGCTGGACCCAGGGGCTTAAACTTGTCACTGGGAACGCTGACCTTGGCCCTATTTTGCCCTGTTGTTCGCAGGCGAGTGCCCACAGGTTCGTAGCTGCAGGTTCGTCTCCTCTGTTGTGCAATCCTAGCAGCAGGAGGGCTTCTTCCCAGAAGTTCCAGATTCCTAAGGTGGACTCTGAGTCCGCAGATCACAATCCAGTGTCCAGCGGAGATGCTGACTGGCCGGGCCGGAGCAGTGTGTGCACCTATGGACCAGATGGCCTGCAGGTGGGAGGAGGGTCTTCCCCCAAAGCGAAAGGGGACGCTGTATCAGAGAAGGAGTCCTAAAGTACAGACGTGTGCAGGGAAACGTGAACACCCAGGGGGTGCCACCAACCACCCCAAGAGCTCCCAACAGAGCAGCTCCCTGATACCAGCCTGAACACACACCCAGGGGCGCTCCCTGAGCTTCATCGGAGACCTCTCAGAGGGGCCATCACAGTTACAATGCCACTCTCCTGCCATCACAGGCGAACACCCAACAGTCCCCACCTTCCCCACCCAGCCCCCGTCCCTCCCCTGGAACCCCAGCTTGCCCAGCCTCGCCCCCAAGGGTTAATGCCGAGCACAGCGGGGCCTCCAGGACTCCCTCCAGCCCTTCCCACCAGGGATGCTCAGGACCCAGGGTTGATTCCCCATCTGGCACCAGTGGGCAGACGCTTTGCATGTCGCCCTGGCGGGGCATCCTGTCTCTTCTCCGCCCTCTCTGCGGTGCCCCTTCTGCGTCTCGTCCACACAGCTGCTGCTGTGGCCCTCCCTGGGCTGGTCCACACCCGCCCTCCTGGTGTCCTCCGTGCGTCCAGTCCTAACTCGTCCAGTCCCCGGGCCCCTGCCAGCTGGTCCCCACAGCCTCGCGTCCCAGCGCTCTGCTGCCCTGCTCAGCGGCTCCTGCTTCTCCTCCCCGTTTCCCCCTTCTGATGCTCTGCTCAGAGGTCTGTGGGGGGCCAGCCACAGAGGCGCCGGCTGGGAGGGTCAGGCAGCAGAGCAGAGCCAGGCTGGGGAGTGTCCCTGGGGGACGCTCAGAAGGGCACCTACCTGGCCAGCCCAGGGACATCCTGAAGGAGACCAGGCTCAGAGCGGATGCGCAGGGCCTAGGAGCAGTGGGGCTGGCCTCCAGGCCCGGCCTCCCCCTCGCTCTGGCCCCGCTACCCTGCCATTGCTGGCAGCAAGCCAGGCCTACGCCCTGCCTTCCCACAGAGCCTGGGGCCGGGGTCCCTCTGGGAGTGGAAAACAGAAGGGGAGGGACGCAGGCCATGCTTCTGGCTGCTGACAGGCTATCTGATGGTGGCAGGCAGGGGACAGCCTCCTGGTCTCAGTAGGAGGAGGATAATGCATAGCTGTCCGCAGCGGCGGGCACATGACCTGGCATCGTGACCACTGTGCCACCTACTGTGCCCACCAGAGGAGGAAACGGGTGCAGCTGCAGGACCAGGACTCTTGCTGCCCAGACAGGGAGGGTGTCTGGCTGCGGACCTCCTTGCTCGCAGGCAGCCACGTGGGGGCTGACCCATCTGCTGCGTCACCTGAGGCAGGGCACAAAACCTCTCTCAGCCGTGGGGCTTTGCACTCATTCAGCAAGTCACAGGGTGGGGGGCACTGAGGACAGAAGCAGGACAGGCCCTGCACCCAGGCAGTTTATATTCTAGCAGGGAAACACAGACATAGTCATACAGTCTTTCAAACAGCAATCAGCACTGGGGATCTGTCACCCAGCCAGGGAGAATCAGCCTGTCACACAAAGACCTGGAAAAGCTTCTCAGCCAAGGGGAAGGGCAGGCACAGAAGCTCTGAGGCAGGAGGGAGCTGCGTGCATCTCAGCTGCAGAAAGGCCTGTGGGGCTGGACTGAGCTCGCCAGAGCGCATGGGGAGCAGTCAAGGACCCAAGACCCTGGAGACACTTACAGGGTCCCTGGCTGTTTCTGTGCTGACCTCCTGAGGGGCCAGCGCGGCTTGGCTCAGCTCGGGGAATCCCGGCCACCGGGAGGCTGCTACTTCTACACGGGACAGTACGGTACCTGGTAACCCTTTCCTCCCCTTCCCAGCAGCCGCACGGATGTGAATGATTGTCAGAGGTTGTTTAAGGGCCTGTCATGGAGGAGATGATCTGATCTAAGCTGCTGCAGGGAAGCAAAGGCCAGCAGCCGCCTGGATCCACGTCAGCGCTGGCTGCTGGAGCTTCCGGGGAGGGAGATCCTGTTTCGTGACAGATGAGACATTGGGGACGAACTGGGGCGAGGGCCTTGAAAGGTGCCGTGGCTGGGGCTGGCTCTGTCAGTTTCCTGTTCTTGGTGGGCGGGGCCTCAGATGTGAAGAAGGATTTGGGGAGATCTTGAGATGGGAGGGGGTGGGCGGGCTGTCAGTCAAGCCAGCGATCCCCGAGCTTCAGGTGAGCACGTCAGGCAGAACCTCTTCTTTCACCTGAGATGCCCGCCCACCTGTCCACCCACCTGCTTGTCCCCCGTTTGACAAATACTGATGCATAAGCTCAGGCTTGGGTAGCAACAGGTGGATCCAAGAGTCGGCCACTTCCTAGTGAGTGACCTCCAGTGACGCGCCTCCCCACTCTGAGCTTCTGGATATGAACACCTACCTCTTGGGACTGTTTGAGGATCGTTGAGATAATGCCCAGAAGGGACTGAGCTCAGGGCCTGGCAATACCCACGAGCACCTGTTCCACGTGCCATGGAGCAGAGGCCCTGACACCAGGACTCGCTGTTCAGAACTGGAGTAGCCACGCCTCCAAGGAGTGCTCATTGAGTCTTCTGAGAGGCACAGAAGACTGGCATGGCGGGTGGCCTCGGGGGACCAGGAATGACATTGGCATGAGCCATCAAGAATGGGGAGGAACAAAGGGCTTCACGGGAGGAGGAGATGCCTCCAAAAGGCACACTCTTAGAGGGTTGCTGTGCACGGCGTGGCTCAGGGACGTGGCATAGCATCCCCAGGAGGTTTGCTGGGAGTACAGATCCTCAGGCCCACTCAGACCCTCTGACTCAGCCCTGCTTTGGAGCGATCAACAAGATCAAGTGCAGATCAAACATCCTCAAGGCAGAAGCTGTCTCATAATCTCTACAAAACATCTTTCTGGCATCGGAGGGCAGGCAGGAGAGGGTTCTCCTGCAGGCCTGGGCTGAGAACTGGACCCCGCAGTTGTGCCTGCACTGGGACCATGGTGGGGCATCCCAGCCCCAGAAGCCCAGGTGCAGAGATCCAGAGACCACCTGCAAGTGGAGATGCTACAGGGCAAAATGGTGTCTGAAGCTGCATTTGTGCCTGTAGGCTCAGGGGGCAGTGGGGGCAGCCCTGTGCCCACCCACTCGGCTCATTTATTCTGGAAATACGTGTTAGGCAATTGTACGGGCCAGGCTCCACATGAATTCACCCCTGGCAACGTCCTGAGCTCAGGGAAGCCACTTTCTCCTGTGGTCCTCAACCACTTCCCCGTCTGTCCCCTCCAGGGCAGGGTGTGTCACACCTGAAATGCCCTCCACCACATTTTCTGCCTTCTGTTCTTTCTTTCCTCTTCCCCTACTGCCTCCTGCTACTTCCACCCGTGAAGCGTGGAAAATCCCAAGGTCTCACGGCCTCAGACCAGGCTCCCAGATGCAGACCAGGAAATGAGGATTCATGCGGAAGTGGCTCATTAGGAGATAGGGAAGAGGGAGAGGGAACTGGGGACCTACACAGAGGGTCCCTGTGGCTCCATCCTGCAGGGCAGCGCTGGGGGCTGGGGCTGGACTCTCAAGCCCTCATCAGGAGGCCCAGGCCAAGCGAGGAGGGGGGCACAGCTGCCCAGGTCCCTCAGCTCTGCATTGTGCACACGGAGCTGCCCCAGGAGCCCTCGACAGACTCCAGCACACACTGGCTAGCGGAAAGGCAGAGGAGCCGGGGAACAGGTGGGCATTGACGCTGTCCATGGCACTCTGCAGTGACCACAGGCCAGGCTGCACTGAGGTTCCAGAGAGACAGTGCCACTAACAATGTTAGGCTCCTAACTGCGTCACGTGCCTGCAGCCAAGCCCACCCCACGTTCTGGCCATGCAGCATCTCATTTAAACCACTGCTTGGCTGGCTTTCCACTTCCTGGCCCCTTAACTCCAGTATTTCCTTGATCTTTCGACTTAGGAACAAAACCATCATGAACATGTACGGTGACTGCAGAAACTGGAATGCAGAGGCCAGTGCTCAGGCCTGAGAGCACTCGAGACATACATGTCACCCCGCCTCGCCCAGCACCGTTCGCTGCCCAGAAGAGAGAATGATTCTACTTCCCAGACCCTTTCCCTGGACTTCCTGTTGGGTCTTTGACTGGCCCTGGCCAATTCTGCTGGACATTGTTGATGGCACAAAGTTGCATCAACTGAGTTCTCTGATGAATTGAAGCATTTTTCAAGGGTGTGTTGGACTGTACGTCATTTCCAGCTGGCTTCTGAATCTAACCCTGTGTTAATATGTCAGTCTGAAGCATAATGATTCCACACCTAGGTAAGACAACACAGGCACAGAGAGGGAATCTAGGCCGCCCAGAGTCACACAGCAGGGCTGAACCAAGGCCATGCAGGTACCGAGCCTGTGCTTCTGACGGCAGGGCCACTTGGCTTGAGGGAGCAGAAGGGCACTTGGAGTTTCGTGGAGACCATGAGGGTCCCGTTGCTCTTGGGACAGGGCAGCAGCAGCCGCTGTGCCCCTCCTCAGCTCTACCGAGAGCCGCTAAGCCTCATCCATTTCTTGCCTGGTCTCACGTGGTCCCTGTGGCAGCAGCTGGCTCTCAAAGACCCCGAAGCCCCTGCCAGGCCAGTGTTTAGTACATGCCAAGTCCTTCCCAAGGAAGTCACTTAGAAAGGTCACATGGGACAGGCCGCTCCTTCTGCCCCACCCTGGGGCATCCCGCAGCTGGCCTGGAGCTGTGTAGAGGAACCAGAATCCCGAGCAGGCTCCAGGTGAGGAAGCCCTCATCCAAGAAGTTCCTGGCCTCCCAGCCACAAGGCCCTGCACTGCCGCCTTCAGCCACCGCAGGCCATGCGTCTCCTGGGACAGGCTGGGACACAGTCCCTGCTCTCCTGGAGCTCATGGTCTCTAGAAAGCCCCCTTGTCACACGCGTCTCTCTGAAGTGGGGGTCCCTGGAGGGCAGCCCGTGGTCTCTTCCTCCCACTGCACAGGGCAGGTGCAGGGCCTGGGAAGGGGCCTCAGCCTCCCTTTTCTCTCTTTAGCCTCCTTTTCCTCCTCTGTTGAGGTCTCTCTTCTCTATCGGGACAGGAAGAGGAGGAAGATGAGAAAGAACAAAATGCTATTTATATGAAGGAGTCAGAGGGGAGGAGGAGGGACGGGGCCCAAGAAAGGCTCTAGGTGACGGCACTGTGGCAGCCCAGCAGGAGACAGCGGAGCATGGGAACCAGGTGCTCTCATGTCGCCATCAGAGTTTTTAAGATGTGAACAACTCCTTCCCAGTTCCCAGTGGCAAAGGCCAGCCCGCTGCGTCTGTGGAAGTGGCCCACCCACCTGACTCTAAATAAAGTTTTATCGGGACTCAGGCCCCACACACTGCTGTACCATCACCATGGCAGAGCTGACGAGCAGCATGGAGACTGGTCTGCAGAGACTCCAATATCTGCTAGCTGCCAGCGTGCAGAGCCCACCAGCCCGGGGGTGCCATTTCTGGGCTCCGGAGGCTGCGGAGTTCTAGAAGTGCTCCTCAGCTCTCCAGCAGCCCCTCTAAACCCACTCATCAAATATTCACGGCCGCTGAGATACTGGAATATTCTCTTTGGGTTTCCAGGGAGGAAACACTCAGCTCATGTGGGCTTGAGCTGCGAAGGGGGAGACGGCCATGGTCTCGGACAGGAGTGTCCAGGGATGATGGGACTTCAAGCATGGCGGAACTCAGGGTGCCAGGGGAACAAGGAGGGTGGCCAGAAACCACCTGCAGAATGTGGCAGAGTGCTGGGCTCCCACGTCCACCATCAGGGGACACCCTCTGTCGGGCCAGCAGTGTCCCTCCAGTGCCAGCTCACTGGCACACTTTGACAGAGCTGCCATGCTGGGAAGACCCCTGTGGGCATTCCCAGAAGCCCAGGGTGGTGTCCAGACAACAGCCATCCAGGAACCGAGAGCCTCGACTGAGAAGCCTCTGAGACAGTGAAGTCTGCAACAACCACGGGAGCTTGGAGGCAGATCCTGCCCTGCTGGAACCTTCCATGGAGACCCCGGCTACAGCTAATGCCTTGATGGCAACCTGGCTAAAGACCTTGAAGTAGAGGTTATAGCTGTGCTGTCCCCAACTCTGTAGGACTGCGAGATATGAAGGCCTCAATAGGCAAGTCTGTGGGGATTTGTTATGCAGCAATAGCTGACAGATACACATCCAGCCTGGACAAGGCTGGGAAGGAAGATTCAACTGTGTGCCTTGCTGCTAGCTACACTGTGGTTCCCATAGAAAAGAGAATGGAGCTGCTGGGAAAGTCCCAGGTGTCTCACAGAAGCCACTGAGGCCTTTGGGAAGGGGCAATTGGGGTCCTGTAGTGTGGGTGGCTGCAGGAATTGGGGACAGTGATGGGGCTCCAGTTCCTGAAGTAGCAACAAGCTTATTTCTTTCAGAACTGGCCTCCTTTCATCAATGACAGCCACTTATGACCAATCTGCAGGGTCCCATCTGCCTCGCTCATACACAGTCTGGTTCCCAGAGAACTAGAAGTGGAGCTTGAATCAAACACCAGGCAAAGCAAGAAACACAGACTGGACAGGGAAACCGCTGGCCAGTTCTAAATCACGGATTCCCTGTCCTTCCACCCTGTAGATGTCACTTCTTACAGGATCAGGGATTGTGGTGAAGGGGGTCTCCTCCCTGGGGAGTTTGGAACGTCTGGTTCCAGATGTGGAAATCAAACCCGTGCTTTAAACTGCAGAAATGACAAGAAACCCAGGCCCCTTGTAAACATTATAAGTATGGACCGCACAGACTCGGGAGTCCAGAGGTGAACTTCACGGTTCCAAGTGCAGCTAGCCCCGGCCCTCGGCATCTTCGGCAGGGGAGTTTGGGAAGCGAGTGTTCTGGAGGGAGGCTGGATTTATGAGCCCTGTAGCCATAGCAACAGACTCCATGGCTTCTGGGAGGCAGGTCTGGGAGACTCTTACATAAGAGGCAACTTCTTCATGGCGAAAGAAAAACGCGGGGAACACCTAGGCTGCCGGAAAATACAGAACAGGAGCCAAAGAAAAGGACGACGGCAGGCCAGAGGGGCAGGAGGGCCATGGGGCTCCTCGGAGAACACCACCCTCGTCTTTCGGTGGAAGCAGCTTCGCGGCTACTGGCTCGGGCATAGGAAGCTGCTCAGCAGAGATCGTGGACGCAGCCCCAGGGGCCTGCCACTCAGAGGGCGAGGACAACAGAGAGCACATGGCCGGGCAGCTCCAGGGCCAGCCTGGTGGAGGGACGCCAGAGCCCAGGCCTGGGCCCCAGCTGTCCTCTGACTTCCCTGATTGGCAGGCCGGCCCTCCCATCCTGGGGAACCTTCTCCTTGGCAGGAAGAAGAGTCAAAGGTTCATCTCCTCCAAAAGGCAGACATCACATCCCCTGCCATCCAAGCGTGGCCTGAGACTGGGGCCACACTGCCTTCTCGGGGTACGTTAGCGTGGCGTGGTGGCCTCTGCCCGGGCCTCCCACTCCCAGGCCTTCTCTGGCTCTCCTCTGGTTGTGCCTCCCCAGGAGGGCTCAAGTCCTGGGAGTCCACTGGACCAGGGGGTGCGCCCATCCAAACTCCAAGCACCCCGCTTCCAGACTCCATCTGGGCACCTGGAACCCCTCCCTCCTGAGTGGCCCCGCTCCTGCTCCCAGGATGTGTGAGCCTTTTCCCTTCTCTCTTCTTTGGAAGACCAAACTGGCCCACCACTGTGCACACCCAAGTCCAGTGGACTAGGGCAGACATTTGCAGGGGTATGAGGATGGAGTGTGGGCGCAGAGGCCAGCAAGCCAGCAGAACAGGCCCACGCAGGCCAGAGGGGAGTGGGCAGGGGCGGGGCTGGCTCCTGCAGCACACACTGGTGTGGAAATCTGCACGCAGGCCTTCGGGGAGGCGCTGCCCAGGCCTAGCAAGGGGCAGAACCTCCTGCACAGAACATTTGGTCAGCGAGATTGACAGTTTGCAAACACCTGGGCACAGCCCATGGCCTGGCTTCCATTTGTGCGAAGCCCAGGCCCAGCCTAAGCCCTGCTCTGCTCCTGTCACCCTGGCGGGACGAGGAAAGGCAGTTGGTGTCAGATGCGTTGCTGCTGCAGGCACAGGTTACAGGATATCTCTACAAACTCTCAAAACCGAAGCCACCTCTGGATCCTTTGCTAGAGCACGACAAGGCCACCTCTCCACAGTCACTGTCCACTGGAGGGGACACTACCTGGCCTCTGGTGTGCGCCTCTCCTCCCCTGGCCTCTGCACAGGACCCCGCACCCTCTCCCCGCAGTCTCTCCCGAGTTGGCCCAAAGAGCTAAAGCAAGAAGCCGTTTCCGCCTCAGACCCTGGCGAGGAGAATGCATAGCGACTTGGCCCCTGGCCAGCCTCCTGTCACTGAGGAGAGGCCAGTCTTATTTGCCATCCCCAGATGAAGGCAGGGCGCCAGAGCCTCCCGACAGAAGGAAGTCCAAATCCTCTTCTGGATGATCCTGGCATGACCTGATTTACGACAGCAGAGATCTGCTGGCCTCAGGTGCCCCAGCCAGCCACCCTCAGGCAAGGGAGCATGATGGACAGCCCACAGCAGTGACCCCAGCTTGATCCCTAGGCTCTCTGGGTGTCCTGGGAAGTCTATTTGCATGTGGGCTCAGGGCCTATGGAGAGGACCCACCCTAAGGGAAAAAGGAGTGAAGCCTTAGCCCAGGGACAAGGCCTTGGCTATTAGGGGAGGGGCTTGGACCTTGAGGACTTCTTGGCCATTTACACCAGGGGTAGAGAGGAAGTGAGGGGATTGCAAGGGAAGATGGGCTTGGTCCCCTCCCTGTGCAAGTGTGCTGGGCACTGAGTGAGGGTTCTGAACCCTCACCGGCCAAACAGCCAGAACTTTGCAATGTGACCTTAGAAGGAAGACAGGTGAAAAGCAGGCCACAGGTCGCTGGCAAACCTTGAAACCTGCTATAGTGTAGGGTGGCCAAACAATAGGTCACCTCTAAGCTCAGTTGGATGGATTTTCTTTCCTTGACCACAAAGTGTGAGCCGTCTCCTTTGGCCCAGAACCCATTTCCCAACCAAGAGTACCCAGATTTCCCATTGGAAATTACAGTCTGTCCTCAGGTGAGCGACACCTATACGTTAGCCAGGGTTGGTTTCTGTTGCTTGCAACCATGAACTCTAAGACTGCTAGAGAGGGTCAGTTCAGTCTGAGGACTCGGTTTTTCAGGACTCCTGAGTAAAAACGAACAAACAAAAAATTCCAAGCGCTATGAAAATGTTATCCAAATTCTCGTGTCACCGATAGGAATGTGAATTAGTACCATCACTTTGGAAACCGGCACAGCAGTGTTCACTAAAGCTGAATTACATGAGGAACCCACGGCCTTCCCATTTTAAATATAAAATCTCTGACGGAAATATGCACCTATGTTCACCCAGAGTCACGATGCCCACAAGAGCACCCTTTGTAGGGGTCTCGGACTGGAGACAACCCGAAGGTTCATCTGTAGCAGGACAGATAACCGAACCACGCATCTTCACGCGATATCACATAGCAGTGAAACTGCCGCCAGACTCATTCATATCTGTCACAAACGTGATATTGAGCAAAAGAAACGGGACTGTAAAAAGTCAATACCTCCTCTATTTCTTTCAAGCTCAGAAACAGGCTGCACAGTCCATGGTTGGAGTGGGGAAAACTTATGATTCACATAATTTTTTGAAGTACATTACATCATAACATTCACAAAAATCCTTACCCAGCTCTTCCCGCTGACAGAATGTCACAGCATCTGGGGCTGGTGGCTAAACTCCCTGCTCTGCTTTGGCCCAAAGAGGACTCCTGAATACAGCTCAGTTCTGGTCCTTGGAGGGGATGGCAAGGTGACCAATTCTCCACATCTCAGCCTCAAACCCCTTTGGAGTGGCCACTGCCCATCACACAGACTCTTGGACAGAAGTGTCGCGCATGGCAGCTCCCGCGGCTGTCCTAGGTCAAGGGTGCTCTTTCTCGGATTCGGTCAGCTCTGGAGAACAGCGAGGTCTGCGGTGCAGGAGAGACGGGATCCTGAGGGACAGCTCCTGTGCTGTGCTGCCCGCCTGCTCTGCGGGGTAAAGCTCAGGTGGAGGGCATGGCCTGTTTACCTCTATCCCGCCCCAGACACTGGGCATCGACAGGACCCTTGTCCAAGGCTCTGTCAGAACTCCCGAGCCCAGAAAGAAACTTTAATGACATTTCATGACTGCATTAGTGTAAAGAATGTCATCTAGGCTGGATTAATTATTGCACATTTACAATTTTATTGCATTTCCCCCTCTGTGCCCCCTTTTTTTTAGTACCAGGGATTGAACTCAGGGGCACTCGACCACTGAGCCACATCCCCAGCCCTATTTTGCATTTTATGTAGAGACAGGGTCTCACTGAGTTGCTTAGCACCTCGCCATTGCTGAGGCTGGCTTTGAACTCGCAATCCTCCTGCCTCAGCCTCCCGAAGTTCTAGGATTACAGGCGTGGCCACCACATCCATCTCCCCTCTATTTTTAAATGAAACTGGTTTGGGAAAATTATATCAGGGGTTCCTAACGGGCTCTGGGCCCTTGGCATGATGTCTGCCGGGCCTCATGGAGAATGGACCTTGCACCCACCCAGTCCACGATCTCTATTGAGTACCTACTGTGAGCCATAATAAGCCCCCCAAACCTACTCCATAAGAGCAGGGTTTCTCTGAGCACAAGGTGCAGAGGAGAGGAAAACAATACCTGCTCTGATTTTCAAGTACACCCTTCAGATCATCCCTCAGAACCTTGGACTAAGGTATGGGGCCGCTTGAGCTTTTTCTCCTAGTAATTATGGGGAACTAGGAATAAAAGGACACTTTCTTCATTTCTCTTACTCTTGGACTTTGCAGGAAAAGGCGGCAGCAGCCCCAGACCTGCTAATTGGAGGGGCTGTGCCTGAGCAAAGATGAGGGACAGTCCCCACTAGCCTGAGAACCACAGGGGCAGGTGCACACGCCAGGCCGCGGCTCCCTGAGGCAGTGCAGGTAGGAGCAGGGCATCAGGGTCAGCCTCCAGGCCCTGCCCCCCGGCTTCTCACCTTGGACAATAAGCCCAACGACCATCCCTCCTCCATTCTCTTGGATGTGAACAGTTCCTAGTATGCAGGACTTTCAGGATTAAAGGAGAAAACTCGTCTGTAGCATAGCGAGATCTCAGGAAACGTCAGCTCTTAACATGAGTGGCTGCCTGAGTGTGTCTTCACACTGGGGCGAGTGACGTTGGCCACAGACAGCTCGTGTATTCTGCATTGGCCACCCCAGGGACATGCTTGGGGCGAGAACAGTACACCACAGCAAGGACATTAACAAGAGCTCTTGCTTGCTGACTGTGCCCAGTGGGTGGTGTCCCTTGTGGCTCACTTGGCTCAATATTTCATTTAATTCTTTCAAGGTGCTGATACGGTAGGCATCATTGCTCCTGCTTTACAATAGAAAGTGGAGGCTGTCTTGGGCTGTTTTCTGTTGCTATAACAAAATGCCCGAGCCTGGGTAATTTATATAGACTAGAGAGGTTTCTTGGCTTATTATGGTCTTAGAGGCTGGAAGTCCGAGGGCACAGAGCTGGCATCTGGTGAGGCCTTCTTGCTGCACTGTGTCATGGCCAAGGCATTGCACAGTGATACAGAGCTAGTGGGCCAGCTCAGGCCCCCCAGGACCCACCCTCATGACCTCATCTAACCCTGATGACCTCCCAAAGCCCTACTTCCTCTGAGTACCATCAACATATGAATTTGGAGAGTCAATTTCCAATACGTGAACTCTTAGGGACATCCTGAGTCCACAGCCGGGGCCTAGGAGGGTAAACAGACGGGTGGGAGAGGGGAAGCAGCCCTGTTGGGTGTCCTCCCTCTGGCCCTTCCCCTTTCTCCAGGGCTGGCAGTGGCAGTGGGCACAAGTGACACACCTCGCCCCTCAGGGAAGACCTGGCCTCGTTTCTCAGCCCTGGTGGGCAGGTACCTGGTGGCTCCGTCCCCCATCCAGAGAGCAGCTTCTGGCTGAGGTTGGCCCAGCACTGCTCAGGGGCAGCCGCAAGAGGGTTACAGGCCAGTGTACACCTCCAGCCCCCGCAAGCCATGAGGGTGCCATTTAGACCCTGCACAGGTCTCCGGGGCCAGCTGCTGCCTGCCCTTCCTGCCCAGCTGCCTTTGACCTTGTTGATACGTAATTGCCCCCACTTCCCAGTGGCCACTCTGCTTTTCCTTCCTGTGTGGCTTCTGAGACATTCCTGTGCCCCTCCAGCCAGCAGTGGCTCTGCAGCTCCCTGCCCGCCTCCTTCCTCCCAGAAGCCTCCCCTGCCCTCCATTACTGTGAAGCTCCCAGGCAGCGCCCAGCCACAGCAGAAGACCTTGCTGCTGAGATCTGCGCTGCTACTGGCTGGCAGGTCCCCCTGGTCTAGTGGGCACCTCTGGGCAGCTGCAATAAGATGAGCAGGGCCCAAGCTGCCTGGTGGCTTGGTGGGCCAGTGCCTGTGTGGCTCTGTCATGCACCTGGCCTGGCCTGGCTGAGGCCTGGGATGCCTGGGAGGCCAGGACGCCTGGGACTCCTGGGACTCCTGGGACACCTGGGCATGGTGGTCTATTTTCTTGTGATGCCTTTGCATGGGGGTGGGCTCCCTTGCAGCATAGAGGATCTCTGTTCCCAGACTGCATGGCAGCTGGTTTCCCAGGGTCCATGTCCCAAAAGTCTGAGCAGAAGCTGTGAGGTTTCTGCACCTAGAGTTGGGGGTCATCAAGGTCACTGTGCTGGACTCTTGGTTACACAGGCCAGCCCCGATTCAGTGTAGGAAAAGCCTGGCCCTGACGCCAAGAAACATGTCACTGGGAGGCCACCTTGGAACACTGCAGCCACTCATCATGCCTGGCTTCCCTTCTCTGCTCTCAGAGGACCCAGGACACTCCTACCCCCAGACCCTCGTCTCTGGGCCACAGGTGCTCCTGCCAGGGCCTTTGCTGGCCCTGGGGGTTATTTCCGAGCTGACAGTGGCTGGTCTAGGCTTGGTGCTCCCTCAACACACACACCAAGCCAACGGCCTGAGGGCGCCAATCAAAGAGCCTCTCAAGCTCCAAACGGAAGAGGTGCAGCAGAGACCTGGAGGCAGGCCAGGCTCCCCGGGCTCCAAGCACCAACCCAAACCAAGTGCTTCCCAGATTTTAAAAATACGCCAAGGACAGCCACATAGACTGGAAAACACAGTCTCCCTCCAGAGGGATCTTAGGCAGGGCCCCGCCAGGGGCCCCGCCTCCACTCTCAGAGGCCACTCACTGCAGGACCAGGGCCAGAGGGGAGGGCGCACATTAACAAGGAGACTGCCTGCAGGCTCCATCTGGCAACCCGCCTGGTCTGGGCTTGGGCTCCCAGTCCTCCTAGGTCTGCGGGTGGAAGAAGAGTCTCACTTTGACATGAAGACCAGAGAGATGAACCTGGGGAAGGAGTACAGGAGAAGCAGGAGAGAAGAGAGCTGGGGTGAGCATCTGGGGCCCGCCAAGGGAAACAAGAGCGTGCCGGTTCTTGCTCTTGCTAACCACTCAACCACCTTCTTCATTTAAAGTAATAAATATAATGAGCTACCAATGAATAAGTGCTTACTATAGGTCAGGCACCATGCTCAGCATTCTGTAGGTGTCAAGTTAATCCTCACCATGGTGAGAAATGGCTGTGTCGCACCCAACTCCCTGCCACTTCGCAGAAGAAGAAACAGAGGTTCAGAGAGGTCAGGAGTTTGGCGGAGATCACGGAGGTTGTGAGTGGAGGAGCTTGGATTCTCAGTCTGGCCTGGTACTCAAGATGTTGCTCAAGAAGACACCCCCTGGGAGCTTACTGGAAACCATCTCAGACTCTAACACCTCCTTCCTACGACCCGATGTGCCTTCCAGTATGGTAGACAGTGGAGACTCAGGCTCCCTCCTCCTCCTGAGCTTTCTTTTCTCCGTTCATTTTAGGAAACTTTTATTCATTATTCAAACTGCTTTAATCACGCTGAAGAATCACAAGCAGAGGAGGAGAGCCCTGTGCACCTTCCGCTCAGGCTGGCCTGCTGGGACTTCCCCGTCTGTCCACAGAAGCACCTCCACTGAGACGTGGGACGGGTCCTCCTGGAAGTCATGCGCCTCCACCTCCGAGGTCTCAGGGTGGGTTTCAGCCAGCTACTTCCCTACTGTGACTAAAGGGCCCAGCCAGAACAACTGCCGAGGAGAAACGGTTCATCCAGGGAGCCCGATTTCAGAGGTCACAGGAGGCGCCTCCATTCCTCGGGGCTCGAGGCGAGGCTGGACATCACAGTGGAAGAGGGTGGAGGAGGGAAGCAGCTCGCAAAGTGGTCAGAGAGCAGGAGGATCTCCACTGGCCAGATACAAATGCCAACCCGAAGCCACGCGCCCAGAGCCCACCTCCTGCAGCCACCACCCAGCTAGTCCCATCGGGATGGATTCACGGATTGGGTTGAGGCCCTCCAACCCCAGCACTTCTTCTCTGAACCTCCTTACACCGTCCCACACGCGAGCTTCTGGGACACCTCACCTCCAGAACGTAACACGGTGGGTTTCTGAAAGGACACTTTCTCACGTAACAGCAAACACAACTGCACTAGTCCAAGACCGTGGCTCGCACGTCTTCTCTGCAGCCCTGTCCCCGACCTGCTCCAGGAACACACTCTTTTCCCGGCTGAGACGGGTTCGAGCCCTTCTTCCTGACGTTTTGAAGAGAGCGCACCCGGGGTGCTTTAGAAGCCCCTGACCCTGGCACTGTGGGCCAGGCTCAAGTCCCCAGAGAGGGAACGTCCTCTCTGCACCAGGCTCAGGCTGGACTGTCCCCTCCACTGGAATTCTGTTCTCCCTTCTCCGAAACCCTCCCATGGCCCCCCACGGCCTGGGCGAGGCCTGTCCTGTGGATCCCCATGGCTTCCCAGACGTGGCCCCTCTAAGCACAGGCCAGCTGTGCTGCTGTCCATGTGACAAGGAGCCACCTACCCGGCCCCACCCAGGCTCCAAGTGCCCAGCCAGCTGGTCAGGCAAGCGCAGGCACAGGGACAGCAGCCTGGCTCCCAGACACCACCCGCCACGTGCCCAGGGGCCCTCTGGGCTCTGCGTGACCTGGGGCGTCATTGTAGAGCAGCGCCTACCCAGGTGTCACAGCCCATCCTGGGAGGTCCCCACACATGAGCAGCTCAGCTGGCGGGACGATGTCAGTGACCAACACAGGCACTTCCTCTGAGGTGCCCGAATGTCATCCCCGGCTTATGTCTTCAATGCTGTGACGACAGCCCTCACCAGGGAGCCTGGGCCCCTCATCGGCATTGACACCACCTGCTGCCCGAGGGCCTGGGGAAGGCCATCGGCTGAAAGCCCTGCTGTCCCCAGGGAGAGAGCATCCGGAGGATCCCAGCTCCCCACAGTGACCGAGCCAGGTGCCACACTGCTCCCTCTGCCCATCACGAGCCCCCCAGGAATCCAGGAAGGAAACAGACTCCCCTTTGGTGAGGGCAGGGCCACCACGCTGTGACACCTAGGGACAGGCCTTGGGCGTCTCTAGAAGACACAGCTGGCCATCGCAGGGTGGGGAAGTAGCCGCTGGGTCCGACCCCAGAGCTGGGCTCCCATCAGTCACACTGGCCCAGAGCAGCCAGCAGACTGAGACCTGTGGCCACCTGAGCAGCAAGCCTGTGATCAGAGCCACACAGGGCTCCATGTCTCGTCCACCACACTCCTGGACACCTCCTGGGGACATCCAACCAGGCCTGGTCCTGTCCAAGCCACCCAGGCACCTTTCTCTAACCCACGTCCCTATCCTTCTCTTTTCCTTCCCAACAGACCCAGAGATAAGTCCAGTGCCCCACCTCCAGCTTCCAGAACCCAGCTCTGCCCTCCCACCCATGGTTGAAGGACAGGTCTCCTGTGCCTGACCACAGGCAGCGCTTGCTTTCCTACCTAAAAGGCTGAATTGGTGCTGGGCATGATGGCACACACTTGTAATTACAGTGGCTCAGGAGGCTGAGGCAGGAGGATAGCAAGTTTGAGGCCGGCCTCAGCAACTTAGCTAGGCCCTAAGCAATTTAGTGAGACTCTGTCTCAAAATAAAGAGAGCTGGGGATGTGGCTCAGTGGTCAAGTGCCCCTAGGTTCAATCTCCAGTACCCCCAAAATGCTGGATCCTTCCCTTTCTTAAAGAAAGGAGAACTCAAGCCGGGCACAGTGGCGCAAGCCTGTAACCCCAGCACTTTGGGAGGCTGAGAGTTCAAAGCCAGCCTCAGCAACGGCGAGGTGCTAGGCAACTCAGTGAGACCCTGTGTCTACATAAAACACAAATAGGGCTGGGGATGTGGCTCAGTGGTCGAGTGCCCCTGAGTTCAATCCCAGTACCAAAAAAAAAAAAAAGGAGAACTCAGAGCTGGTTTCCATCTCGGGGCAGCCTGCTCAGACACACCCCAACCATCTCCTTCACCAGGCGCTCTGGGGCTTGGCCGTCCCGTGGCCTCCATGCTCTATGAATGACTTCCCTCAAAAGCAAGCATGTTGTGAAAGCTGCTCAGTCCCCAGACTGTCCCCAACCGCTCTTCAATCCTCACAAAAACTTTAGGAGGCAGATCCTCCCACACCCCTACTTTACAGGTGGAGAAACAGCACTAAAGCCTTTGGCCAGAGGTCACAGAGTCAGCAGTGGGCGGAGCCGGCTGCTACCTCCTGCAGGAAGGGGGGTGGGCAAGGAGAAAGCACTGGAATTTTCCCTTCCAGGCCCCGCAGCCTCATGCCAGGAGGGGACGCTGGCTGCTCTTCCAAGGGTCACTGAAGATTGCCTACCATTGCCCCTGAAACCTGCCTTGAAATCCGAGTCTGTGGACTACAGCTGCCAGGTTCCAAAGGTCCTCCACAAGGACGGGACCAGGAGCCCGGCACACACTTTCGGTAGCTCAAACAGGCGTGCGTGCTGAGAGCCCTGGGCCCAAGGCTGGCGGGTGTGGGGCCGTGAAGAGGATAGCAGAAGGGAAGGTACGTGGTCCCTGCCTTGCCCAAAACTCTCCTCTCTTAGAGGTAACCCCACCGCAGAGGAAGGAGTACAAGAGACAGCAGGTGCTCAGGCAGTGTACAAGTGTCCTGACAAACTCATCTGCATCACTGGGTGGCCCACACAGCCAGGCTGGGGCTGGGCAGATTGACAGGTAGGAAAAGCTGGGGAGGGGACAGAACTGTAGGTGAGGATCAGCTCAGGACAAAGTGACAAGAAATGAGCATGAGCCACCAGGGCCAGCCTTCACAGCAGGTAGAAGGTAAAAAGAGACTCTGAGCCAAAGGCTGAGCCGACAAAGCCCAGAGGCCGCACCAAGCAGGAGCCAGAGCCGAGTGTCCACACCGGTGAGAGACTTGACCCTAAAGTCACAGGTGTAGGAGCCGGGCGCGGGGGTGCATGCTCCTAATCCCAGCAGCTCAGGAGGCTGAGGTAGGAGGATCGCGAGTTCAAAGCTAGCCTCAGCAATGGTGAGGCGCTAAGCAACTCAGGTTGCTTAGCATAAAACACAAAATAGGGCTGGGATGTGGCTCAGTGGTCGAGTGCCCCTGGGTTCAATGCCCAGTGCCAAAAAATCAAAATCAAAAAAATAAAGTCACAGGAGAATCAACTCTGGAAAGGGGGACTGCTGAACCCAAAGCCACTGCACAAGGTGCCAGCTGGACCTCCCAGTGAGGCAGCCAACACAGTGTCCCAGGGCCAGCGGTCTGGTTAGGAGGTAGGTGAGCCTGCTGTAAGTGGGGAAGCGGGGACACCAGGGAGGCCAAGGGGCGGGCAACGAGTCTAGCCACCAGCTTCCCCTCGGGGACTCTGCAGGGGCAGAGCTGTCTAGACCTCGACTGAGATACCCAGGAACAGGGAGTCACACAAATAAATGGCAGGTGGGCCACACACAGAAAACACGGACAGCAGACAGAATCGACTGCTGGGTGGGAGGCAGATGCAGGTAACTCGGTAGTAATTATTTATAAGTAATTTTTTCACCTCCGGCGAAACCTTTGCTTATCTGTTCTTTCTCAGGCTTTTCCATGGTGAATACAGATTACGTTTAATAAAAATGGTAAACACAAAAGAAAAAAAAACAAAGGAAAATCAAGTGTTGCTCAAATGTTACAGGAGAATTTGCTCAGTAAGAGATTCCAAGGGAAATGGGAAAAACAAAGTTCCCCTCCAATAAGGGCCCTGTGATTCCCTAGTTCATCTTTGGTCCAAAAATGCAGTTTTGCAGGGTCAGTGGGAGGCGTCCATGTACAGTTGGCTCGTCGCCAGCTGCACCCACCTGTGCCCCGAGGAAGCTGGTGTTTGCCAGGTCAAGGTCTGGCACACGTGCTTCCAGTCAAGATGTCCTCCTGGCCACCTTCTGCCAACCTCAGATAAGGCACTGCTCCTCAAGGTGCCCCAGCCTGTGCATAGCAACTAAAAGTTCAAACTGGGGCCACCATGGCCTGTCCTGCCCATCAGGTACAGCCCAGGGCCAGCCTGGCCAGCTGGAGTCATGTGCCGAGGCTGCCCAGTCTCAGCTCCGGGCAAGCGGGAAACGGGCTCTCTTCCCACTGGCCAAAAAGTCCTCTCTTCTGTCCAGGGGTCAACCTCTCCACTCCTACCTGTCCCTGTCCCCACCATGGCCAGCCCAGGACAGATTTGGAAAACCGCTCCCTGTTGTAGATTGCAAAAATGGCCACCACGCGTGGAGCTTCTCCTTTAGGAGGTGGCACCTGTTTTCACCACCGTTGTGTCCTCGAGACGCTCTCCGAGCTTCAGAATGCAGAAGTGATCTCACACCAGTTCTCAGTCCAGAGACTGGGCTCTTCTCTGGGGTTCTTGGGACCCTTCACCACATAAGCCACTCCAGCTGGCTTTTGCTAGATGACAGGTGCCCACATGGCCTCAGTCACCTGAGCTGAGACCATCAGAGGCCAACTGGACAGCTGACCCTGTGCATCTGAGACCAGACCCCCCAGCCCAGAGCAAGACTTCCCAGCTAAGGCCAGTCCTAGCTGCTAGCCTGCAGAATCGTGAAGGAGATAGATGGTATTGTTTGAAGCTACCAAGTTTCAGAGCTGTTTGTTATAGAGCAACAGCTAACTGATACAGTTCCCCAAGAGAAGAGCCTCAAAATGCTTTCCTCTTGGATCTCAAAACATGGGACAGAGCACAGCAAGAGTCCCTGCCCCAGTCCTTCCCCCATGCCCTTGGTTACGGTGGGCAGAGGCAGGAATGAGTCTCCATCTGCCCTTAGACCAGAGTTCAAATCACAGAGGAGGGAATAGAAGACCTCATTCCTTGGCCCCAGGAGGGTCCCACCTCCACCTGGAGGATTCTGTTCAGAGCGCGTGGGCAGAGAAAGGGCGCACCCTGATCCCTGCAGGCGGCTGCAGGCTCATGGTGTCCTGGAGCCCAGGGTGAAAGGAACATCACAGAAAGAGGGGAAGGAGGCCTTAAGGTCAAATCTGCTCCGAAAATACAAAAAAAAAAAAAAAAAAAGTAAATGGAAACTTGCAGCTGCAGCAGGAACTGTCCAGCCCCAAGGCCGCGGGTTGATCTGCCAGCGCCCGAGCCGGCTCCATTTATTTACTCCTAATTGAAAGGCGGCCAGGGGCTCCAGCCAGGCGTGAAGCCCAGTGGTCCGCGGACGCCGCCCAAGACCTCTCCCTTCGCTGAGATCCTTCATGTGCTCACAAGAGAAGACATCGAGAGGATGCTGAATTGCAGCTCAGCGTGGCTTTGAAACACAGGTGCAATCCTCCGTGGCTGGGGAGATGCGGCACCAGGCGGGTCTCCAGGGCCTGTGTGTTGTTCTTCCAAGACACACACTCCTGGATGACAGTGGGTGCTTCTCTCCAGGGGGTGCCACCTCTCCTGGGGGTGATCCTGACAGCTGCTCAGCAGGTGGTCCATGTCGCATGGCGGCGTTTGTGGGGGGGGAGTGAGTTTGCTCTGCAGACTGCAGGCCAGACCCAGGTTTATCACTGGCTCACTCTGGTTTTTGTTTTTTTGTTTTTTTGGTACCAAGGATTGAACCCAGGGGCAATTAACCACTGAGCCACATCCCCAGCCCTTTTTATATTTTACTTAGAGACAGGGTCATGCTGAGTTGCTTAGGGCCTCGTTAAATTGCTGAGGCTGGCCTTGAACTCGTGATCCTCCTGCTTCAGCCTCCTGAGCCGCTGGGATTACAGGCGTGCGCCCCCAGGCCCTGCCTGGCTCACTCTCTTCAGTGCACTTCTGCCGCGTCCCTGCGAAACGCAAGGTGTGGAGCTGGCTCTGGGGTGCATGACCGTGCCCAAGACTGTGCTCAAGCCGACCTCCAGCCAGGAAGAGACAGGCAGCAGGGAATGGCCTCCCTTTCCCTAAGGATGCCCTCTGGAAACCTGCCAGAAAGGCTTAAAGCTCAGGACCATTCAGCAGCCCCTGGGGACAGCAGTGGGGACATCTGAGCACAGTGGCACCGGGCCACCTGCCTCAGCTCCCGCCATTTCCCCCTCAGGCGAGCCTGTCATCAGTGCATGGAGATGAGGAACATGACCTAGGGTCGGGGGGACCTCGTCCAAGCGCCTGCTCTGTCTTCTCCCACGTAGACTGGGCAAAGTGCCCGGCTCAGAGCCCCGGTCTCCTTGTGGGTGAAACGACAGCAGTAGCCCCAGGGCAGAGACCTAGGACCCCTGCAGCAATCACTCTCCTCCTTTCCTGAGCCAGGCAATACCGAGTGCTGCAGCAAGCCCAGCTAAGAGGCAACACCAACCAGCCTCCCTAGGGAGGTCGAGCCATCAGAGCAATGTGTGGCCCAGGAGAGCTATTCAGTAGGGTTTCTGGGAAAATAGCATAAAGCAGAACCTATCAAGCTAGCACTTAAAAAAAAATCTATGGACCTTTCTCCCTTCCTTTATTGTCAGGGATGCAGACATGATGTCTGGAGCCACATGGGTCATATTGGACCAGGAGGTAACTTTGAAGAGAGCGCTCCTGCACTAAATGAAAGATAGGAGTCTAAGACTCTGATGATCACGGAGCCGCTATGAAACTCATAGCCTGGATGAGAAAACTCGTCTTTTAAAAATCACAGTTATTCTTGCTTCTTTCCAAAACTAGAGGCGATTCCTAATTCAAGCAGTCATCCATTTATTTGTCCACCTCCCAGGCCACCTGCCCCAACCAGTTCCAGGCTGCCCGAGTCCCCAGCACTTCCTGGGGCCCAGCTGCCAGGCTCTTCTGCCCTGGCCTCAGCATCAGCAGGCCACCTGAGCAAGCAGGTCGGAATCCCACCTCAATGCCGGCCTGGTGCTCCTGGCCCAGTGCTCCTGGCCCACCAGCTAGACCGTGGTATCCAAATGCACCTTCCCGGGTTCCCTCTGCAAGCGGCAAATTGGGGCAGGGAGGCCACCTCAGCAGTGCTCTGGCCCCGAGGCGGCGGCAGCAGCTCTCCGTGGTCCATGGTCACCTGCTTTCTGGGTGTGGCTCCTCGACCTCCTCTCTGCCAGCCCCAGGGCTGCGCTTCTCCTCCCACATGCCTGGCCTGACCCAGCGTCCCAGGTGCCACGTGGGCTGTATCTCCATTCCTGTCCCCTCTGCTCCCCCTGCTGGTCTCTACCTGCTCCCTGAGCCGCCAAAGCCCTGCCCGGGGACCTCCTTCCCCTCCTCGGGCCTCGCAGCTCCGTCCTGGTGACCTCCTGGCGGTGGCCCAGCCAGCTGAGGCAGGACTCCACGGCCTGCAGGGCGCGCTTCTGCTGACCGTGTAGGGAGTGCCTCGTGATGGGCTCAGGGGACTTGGGCTGGAGTTGTGGCTGCCACAGGCGGGGACGGGCCTGTCTGGTCCCCGATGGGTCTACAGATCCACACGGGCCTGCCCGTGACAATCACTCGGGAAGGACAGCAGAAGCAGCGTCCCCACCCTGCCGGGTCCACCTGGCTCCCAAAGAGAACATTCCAGGCCCTGCCCAGCAGCATCCCCCCGGCCCCCGGGACCTGCCTCCTGAACCCAGCCAGCTCCTCAGACCCGCAGGGTTTGGAGTTCATTTTCTTTTGGCAAAACATCAGCTTTTCTAAGGGAAAAAGTAAAATACAGAAAGACACTCGCATAACATCACAGAGATCAAATGGCTCTTGGAAAACTGCATTTTGATGAGGGAGGGAATCAAAACCACATGCCAAATTCTCCTCGAGTTCTCCAGGAGCAGGAGCAGTGGGCGGGGAAGGAGGCCCCAGAGCTGGTCCTCAAGGCAGGGCGGCCAGGGTGCCACACCCAGAGGGGAGATGAACTTCTTTCGACTTGCCCTTTCTTTGGACCAGGCTCTGGGGGCTGGTTAGTGGCCAGGAAACGGTAGTGGACGGACACGAACCTTATGTGACTAACCCCAGAGAGCAGCCTCCAAATCTCTCCCTAAGGAAAAGCCAGGAATCTCTGTTGACCCCAGATATCTGTAACCAGGCACCTAGGTGAGCGCGTTGATGTTTTTCTTTTTCGATGGTCTTGTTTTGCTGGTGCAGTCGAGCTCAGAGCCGACTCCCAGACACTGCACAAAGCGTGACCCGTGCAAGACGCAGGAGGAACAAGCCCTTCCAGCTTCTTCACCTGAAGCCAGAGGAAACTCAAAAGCTCTTTATTCTTGTCCCTGATGTCCCAGGAGCAGGTGACTCCCGCAGCCACCTGCTTGGTGTACAGGAGGCGCGCAGTGTTTAATGAATGTCACGCCATAGGAGACCCAAGCACCGGAGATCCCATCCTCTACCTCAAGGGAGATACTGTATTGCTCATTTTACAAACAAGCTAAGGCACAGAGAGGTTAAGAAACTTAACCAAGGTCACACAGCCAATAATTGGCAAACCTGGAACTTACCCCAAAGGTTTTGCCAATGCCAGAGCCCAAACTTCTGTTATGTCCTTCAAAATACCTTCTGCTTTTTGAAGTTGTGGTGCTCACCTAAAAAGCTTTTTGTGATACTCTTGCTCTCCTCCTGTCACTTGGCAGAAGCCTCCCCTACCCTCTGCCAGGTTTCCTGTGTCCACAGAGCCTCCTTTTCTTGCTGGGCTGGGATGGAATCCAACTGGGGCCTCAAGCGTCTGCCACTAAGCAGCACGGCTCTCCCTGAAGGTGTTTGGAACCTCAGAGGCCCTGGGACTTCCATCCTCTCCAATCTCTAGAATACCTGGTGCCTTCCTGGGGCCACACCGCCACCCTACGGCAAAGTAGCCACGTGGCTCAACCACCAACAGCCTGGCTTTAACCCACACACACTGCGTTTAACCCCCCGCTGGACACTATCTGGCTCAGAGTCCTCGTCTACACAGCAGGAAGAAGGAACCCTGGTGAGTCAGAGACACAGGCACCAGGTCTTCCACGTGGCTGCCGGGCACTTGCTTGAGCTCCTTCACCTGACCCCATGTTCTCCCCGCAATCATAACAGGCAATGATTTTGGCAGGGAGTAGATTAGGCATCCACTCCCGAGTTGACAGGAGAGGGGCCTGGGGGCCACCAACAGGCGCAAACTTGGAGGGGAGAGGCTGCAGTGTGGACTGAGGCTCGTTGTGTGACGGGGATTCCAAGATCAACTCATTCCAACCTCCCAACAACCCTGGGCCAGGGGGTTGTTGTTATCACCCCCATTTTACAGATGAAGAAACTGAGGTCCAGGGAGGACCTAAAGCCAGAGTTACAGATGGAACCCAGGCTTTCCGGTGCAGGTCCAAAGCCTTCCCTGCTAGCCTCGACTGCTTGCTGCTGATGGCTCCTCCAAGACAACAGGAGCGAGAGATGGGTTAAGGGCAGCAGCTGTGGAGACGGGGGAGGTGGCCAGGAGAGGTGGTTCTGCTCCTTGTGGAGGAGACAGGGAAATGCCCAGCCTGCAGTCCCAGGCGGGGCCTGCACCAGCCCGTGGCGTGCCCTCCAGCAGCAAGGGATTCTAGAGTCCAGCAGGACCGGCCGCCAGTCACTGCGGTCGTCAGAGAGCAGAGAGCTCACTGCTCTGGCCACTCCGACGGGGGCAGAGTCCACAGGTGGGGTCAGGCACAGGCAGAACCAGGGCCGTGGTGTGATCAAGTCAGGACGCAACTGCTCCCACAATAGGCAGGGCGAGGGCTCCCCTGAGGGGCACCAGGACGCCCCGTGGGGGCTGGGGTGTTCAGTGTCCTGTGCGGGTGACCGTGGGCGCAAACAGCTCTCAGGAGTCACCTGGGGTTTGCACACCTTGGCTCGCTGTAGACAAAATCCAGAAAAAGTACTTACCGTGTGTGCTCCTGTCAACTGCTGCGCTTGTTCCTGGCAAGGAGAATGGACAGCGGAGCCCCAGGCAGGAGGCCCCTGGGGCAGTGGCAGAGGGGCTGTTGCAGGTGGTCATACTCCCAAACCAGTTCTTAAAGGCTCTTGCAAGACACAGGCACTCGTGTTAAGCCAGTCGGAAGCCCTGGGAACCCGCGCAGAGGAAAACGTTTTCAGAGAGATCAATTACAGCCACATTCCCTGGGACTGCGCCCCTGGGACCTCGGCTCGGAGCCCTGGGAACTGCATCTTCCCTGGAGTCGGGCTCCTTCTGCACCTGGCAAGCAGTGCCACTTGGCTTGGAAGAATCCACTGGGAAATGAAGTCCGCTATGTTTCAAAGTCAGGAGGGACTCCACACCTCTGTGGGGGCCGTGGGAGGCCCCAGGCTCAGGGGAGCAGCCCGTTAGGGCCAGAGAGAACTGAACTCACCTGGAATCCAGCAGAGAGGAACCATGAGCCCTGGAGAGCAGCACATCTCCCGAGAGCTCATGTACTCAGAGCAGGTGCTGTAGGGAAACGTGCTTGATCACCTCCGGAGAAAGAAGGGGGAAGGGAAGCAAAGTCCTCCAAATGAGGCCCGTGATTTTCCAGGACTTAATGTATGGATTTGACACCAGCAGGCTCTCGAACTATGACTTCTCCACAGCCCTCCAGAAGGAAAAATTCTAAATAGAACATTTTACACTTGTCTAACTTTTCCTAGGGCTTTCCTTCCCCTCTTTGAACTGTCCTATCTTTTCAGTCTGTGATAAAAGAAAACAAAAAAAAATCCCAATAGTTGACTGTGCCACCACGGGGACATAATTGAGTCTCCCGAGCCAAGTGTGTTAGGAAAATCTCCACCGGGTGCCACAGCGGCCCTGGCCTGAGCTTTACTTAAACGACCTGGATCAATCTGAATCAATGTGACACATCCACACTTCAGGGCAGGGTTAGTTTGAAATCAATTAAGTTCCTGTGATTTCATGATTAAGAACCCAAGGTTATAAAACACTAATATGAAAACCACAAATTGTAAAATCTAAGGTTTGGTAAAGATGGCCAGAATCACCATGTGCGCCTCCCGAGCAAGCGGGCAGCTGGGATTTGGAGGTGACTTGGGGACAGTGGCTTCCCAAGGTTCAGTTAGCAACAACCAAACAGCTTAATGAGGGTGGGACCAGAGTCTGGAGCGGTCTGTGGCAGGACTTGAATCCAGATGGAGCTTCTCTGAAGCCTGCAGGCCTTAGGCAGGGGCAGCATGTTCTGGTGATAAACAGACTGGGGTCCAGACCTCTGCCCTCCACCTCCCAGAGCACGGTCAGGATGGCTGTTGGCGGGAGCTGGCCGGCAGCCACCTGAAACCTTTTTAAGAATGGCAATGAAATACGATCCCTGCCTTGGCTGGTTTCCTGTGATTTGTCTCACCTGGTTTTGGGGCTCAGGAAAGGGAGGGGGCAAAGTCAGAGTCTGCATTAAGAAAGTAATTAATTAAAAGAATAAGGTGACCACAGCAAGGCCATCTGATGAGTTAGATCTTAATCATTCTCTGGGTCTTTTCCCAACTTGTAACCCCCCGGCGCTCTTAATCCTCACCTGATTTTAGATATTGAAGCACAGAGAAGTTAGGTAAGGTCCCCCAGGACCCACAAGAAGGGACTGACCACAGAGCTTCCCAGGCCCTGTACCTGCACTGGTGAAAGGTGTCCTGCAGATACCTCTGCAACACACATGGACTGGGTTGAGGGGTGGCTCTGCCTCCTTTGCACCAGGTGTCCCAGAAGCTACAGAAAGGACAGGCTGGGCGTGGTGGCGCATGCCTGTAATCCCCCTGACTCAGGAGGCTGAGGCAGGAGGATCGCAAGTTCAAATTCAGCCCCAGCAATTGAGGCCCTGAGCAACTCAGTGAGACATTGTCTCTAATAAAATATAAACAAGGGCTGGGGTGTGGCCCAGTTAAGCGCCCTGGGTTCAATCCCTGGTACAAGAAAGAAACAAGCAAAGAAGGACAAACAGCTGTGATCTACCTTTCTCAGTTTTCATTCCAGTGAAGACACCAGGCGTTAATAACTGTTAAACTAACGTCAGAGAGAAAAGCGTAGCTTGGGTAACTGGGGCTTCTCTAGTGGATGGCCTCCTCTTAAGAGAGGGCATGTGAGCTGGATTTGAGTGACAGAGGGTGCCGGCCACACTGATGCCCAGGGCGGGCAGGTGCAGGGGTCAAGTAGGCGATGAACTCGTCATAGGACAAAGGAAGAGAGCCACAGCTGCTTGTCTGTGTCCCTCCCCTTGACCCAGGTTTCCCCTCAGGACGTGCTCTGGCCAGGGAATGCTGGGTGGAGTGGCCCAGTGTTGCTCTGAGCCTGAGCCTCAGGGCGTGTGGCAATTCCCTAGGCCCCTCAGCCCAGGCCAAAGTGTACAGGGTGCCAGCTACTGGGCTGCTGAGACCAGAGGAAGGGAAAGGAGACCCGGCCAGCCCCCAGGGGAGCGAGGACACTAGCTCCAGCCGAAATCCCTGCCTAACCCAGCCACCTGAATGCCGGGACCACAAACACCCTGGCAGTGGAGGGGCGCTGACCCTCCCGGCGGAGCCTGGCCAACCCACAGAATCAGAGAAGGAACCCACGTGGCCAGTTCAAGCCACTAAGTTTCAGGATGGTTTTGCAGCCATCAGTTATTAAGGCAGCCGGGAACTGGGAGGGTGGCAGCGGATGAAGCCGGGCAGGTCGGCGAGGGCCGGAGCAGGGGCCTGCGAGCTGGCCAGCCATGGAGACTCCAATCCAAGCGTGTTCCATGCCCGGCTAGAGAAGGAGGCTCCTCGGATTTGACACAGGCCAGGACACCCAGCATGCCAGCAGGACTGTGTGACGCTTCTCTTTCCTGCAGGGCCACGGCGGGCAGGAAGGGCGGGCGGGTACCCTCACGTCCCTGCCACTAGTGCCCAGAATCCCAGAGCTAGCTGCCCCCGGGCAAGAGCGGGAAGAGGCTGTGTGCCCAACACGAGGCGCAGGAGACCGGGTGATGGAGTTCAGCAGGGAACAGGTTCAGCTACAGAACCAGCTGGACCACCAGGCTGCTCCTGGGGGCGACGTCCCTTAGCTGGGTGGGCAGGCACTTGGGACACTCAGACCGGTTCCTCTGATTCCACCAATGGTGTTGGGAGGTGCCTCTGCGGGGCCAGGTGGGCTCCTGCCGCATCTCGTCCTCACCCCAGACGTTAGGAATGGACGGTTGCTGCTAAGACATCAAGGCCACATGGCCACCCAACGATGGAGTCAGGGCTCAAACCCAGGTCAGCGGGACATGGAAACCAAGTGTCCTCACAGGACCCTGATTCCTTCAGGAAGTCACACCCCATGGCAGCAGAAGGGCGAGGCCCTGCGACCTCAGCCACTGGCAGACGCGGCTTCATTTCTTTGACAACTAAAAGGAACCGATCACATCCCCAGTCCCAGAACAACACTGCTGTCACTGAAGAGCTTCTCTGACTGGTCCCCAGGTGGAGTCCAGGTTCTGGCTCCTGCTCCTCAGGAGCACCAGGCCCTGGAAGTGGGTGAATGGCCATTCCTGAGGCTTGAAATGTGATAAGGGCTTGAAGGTCAGCTCTCACTATTTGGGGGCAGGCAGGAGCCCAGCAAAGAAGTAACTGTCACCAGCCCAGCATTTCCCTAATGCCTGGACAGTAGCTCTCAAGTTTCAAATGGCCCAGCCTCCGCCTTGCTCATCCCGGGACTCTCTAGCTCCCTTTCTTTCTCTAGAAGATGGGGCCAGATTGTCTGACTTCACACAAATTGGGAAAATCAGGAGTGGGATACGGTTAACTTCTCAAAATGCCACTCTGCCCCAGTACTAGGTGGGCAGCTCTGATGGAGGCCCTGGGACCTGCAGCCACCGCCTGCCCTTCCCCACACCCACACTTCCACGCTCTCTATCCGCAAGTTAGAATTCTCTGTCGTCTCACTCTGACAACTCGGTTTGCACTGAGGCCACATTCTTTGAATCCTTACTATGACCTTTGAAAACAAAAGCAGATTCAATTCTCACACCGTCTCTCTCCCTAACTACGACAACAAAAATACTTTACATTAAGGAAAACTTTGCACACACATGTTGAGTCCCCAGGGCAGGACCAGGAACACCCTGAACTTGGGACCCTCTGGCTTCCTCTGTCCATCCCTACCCATCTCTTTCCAAACACACCGCACAGGTCATCTCATCGCATCTGAAATATCAGTGTGTGTTTCTAAAGAAAAAGGATGTTCCCTGAAAACGCAGTAACCATTATCATCACTTTTTAAAAACCTAACAATCATTCTTTAATGCTGTCATATTGGCCGAAAGCCAATCGGGGCTCGGATTTCAGCAGCTCGCATTTTAACGCATCAGGGTTGGGGTCTAAAACCACTGGGAGAAAAGAACTGGGACCTCCTGAGTTATTTTAGGAACCAGCCTGTGGCTCTGGGGAGAACTGGGACCCTCCCCTTCCTTCACAGACTGGAATGCAATAGCCAAACCCAATGCCTGTTTTGCCAAGAACTCCAAAAAGACAGTCACATGGGCAATAACCATGGAGACGGTGACAAAAGGAACTTCGTGCTCCCGGGTGCAGACCCGCCTCCTGGCCACTGGCGAGCGCACAGGGCACACACCTGCACCTCCTTTGCTGCCAGTTCAGCTGGGCCCAGGTTCAGCACGCGGCCCCCGCAGGGAGCTGGGCAGTGCGGGAAGAGCAGGGGTCGCGGGCCGGGGGCTTCACATAGTGTCTTCTAGTGGCTCAGCTGACGGCTTTGAGCTGGAACCAGCAGAGCCCTTGTCTGAAGAGGATTTTGTTAGCCTCGTGTGGTTTTGTTCCAAAGCCGGTCAATGACATCAGCCTCCCGCTATTGTTAACCCAAGGACAATTCCAAGCCCGGTCCCTTCAGGCCAGTGGGATATTAGATGTGTGGTCTACAGAGGCTTTCCTTCAGACAAGCTTTCAGAAATCCAGGTGCCAGTGCTTCAAGGAGAGAAGGACTGTGTTTATTTTGTAAAAATATATGCCCAGAAATACTCTGACCGCAGGCACGGTTGCTGGGCTCTGCTCCTGTCCTGTTGACATGACTGCCCATGAGCCTCCGCCTGGGCCTTTTGGGGGCTGTGGAGGGTGACAGCCCAGTACCAGGCAGGGACTGCAGCAGGAAAGCCTCCTGGGTGGTGCTCTGGAGTGCCCCCCGAAGGTGCCCAGCGGGAGCGCATCCAGCTGTCCAGGGGCTGAGGATGCCCTGAGGCCTCTGGAGCTGGTCTCACCTCCCATGATGTCCCTGTGATTCCAGGATCCTCTCCCCACGTAGGGTGACCAGCTCATCCCGGGAAAACAGTAGGAACGGGTCACCTTCCCTCCACAGAGAACCCTGCCCCCAAATCCGAGTCTGGGGTCAGCTTCTGGGGTCCTCCACCCAGGGCAGGCACATGCAGAGGGGGTCTGCAGAAGCCTCCTGGTCCCCTTTTCTCAGTGCCCTGAGCTCTCGGGTTAGGCAGCGTAGGATCCTGGAGCATTCTGGGATGGGAGAGATGGGCTTTCTTCATCCACACTGGATTTGATGTGCTATAAAGATATCATCCATCCTTGTAAAATTATACATTAAAAAACCAGAGGATTTTAATAGTTAAATATGTTTTATAAATTTTAAAAAGTCATTCGAATTATTTTTAGGAAAGAAACTAGGTTTGATTTTCTTTTTTTCCTATACTAGAGGGATGATCTTCCACTGAGCCACAGCACCACCCCTTTTTATTTTTTATTTTGAGACAGGGTCTCACTAAGTTGACCAGGCTGGCCTAGAATTTGCAATCCTCCTGCCTCACCCTTTTATAGTTGCTGGGATTAAAGACATGTGCCACTGCACCCAGCAAGGTTTTAAAAAGTTGTTTTTTTGTAATGATGACTTAAGAAAATGTGCACTTCAAACTTTTTAAGCCTCTGAATCCTTGGGGCCTCTAGTTATGACCCCAGGCAGCGGAACTGCTCTGGAGAAATCCGGGCTCCGGGCTTGGAGCCTCCCCTGCTGGCTTCCCCTCCCACAGCTCTGCAGCTCCCCTCCAACCCCCTCCTAGGCCCCTCCAAGGAGCTGAGCGTTTGCTCCAACTCAGTGTGGAAACTGCTATTGCAGAGGAATATTTAATAGCATGCAAAAATGTTAACTCTTTAAAACATTATTAAATGAAAGGAGCAGCGAGCAGTCCTATCTGGATCTGGTGGAAGAGAACAGGAACGTAATCACGATGCAGGAGAGACTGCAAGAAAATACACCAGCATCAGTGGCGATAATCTCAGGAGGACCCGGCCACTGTGGTCCCTTTATTTCCTATGCCAATGCCACATCATATACCTCTGTTTTCTGAAGCGGATTTTCTGAAAGCAGATAGAAGCCCAGCGCGTGAGGGAGGGAGGAGGAGGAGGATGGCCCTGACATCGCGTGCAGATGGCAGGGGTGCCTGGTCTCAGTGGCTGTGATTCCGGGACACTGGTCTGCAGGCTGGGTCTTCCCCAGGGGAGTCTTCATCATGCAGGTTACAGCTTGTCGCTTCGATGCCCAGTCAGGTCTTGAAGGCCCTGATACTGACGTAGGAGCACCCCCTGTAAAATAGGTAACACGTGGGGCCACTGCCCTGGCCCCTGGCATGGAGTGGCTCAGGCAGTGCTGCCCACACACAGGTGCCCGAGGCTCAAAGGCACGGCCAAGGGACCTTCCGGGGGAAGCTCTGCCAGGCCCGAGGCTGCGGCCGGTTCCCTAAGCGGGCTGCCCATCCGCAGGGCTTCCTGCTTACCACACGCCAGCTGACCACTCTGAGCCCTGACACTTCTAGAAAGAGCCACAGCTTTTCTTCCACTGGGAGAAAAATGGAATGAGAATTCTCCAGCCAGCTCCCCCTTCTCCTTGCTCCACCTGCTCCTCCGTCCAACGCACACACCTTCTGAGGTGCCTCTAGAAGGGACCCAGAGTCCCTCCCCAGGACAAGCCAATCCACACAGAGGCCTGTCCCCAACATTCCTGACTTCTTGTCATCCCCAAGCGAGAGAAAACCAGTTGTTCCTTGATTCAACTGCAATTCTCTTCCTTTTCCTGGAAACAATTTTCAGAAACCAGCCTGGGCTGCAGCTGCTAGAGGGGTAAGGCATGAGGTGGTGTTCCCCACCCTCCCGTGGTCAGAAGCCCCCCACGGCTGCAGGTTTCAGGCCCCACCACCCTGCCAGGACACAGAGAACCCCGCGGACGGATGGAATTCCGCCACCCAGGGAAACAGGGAGGGCACAGAATTAGCCCCCATACCTGCTCCACGAACTTGGGGCATCTCAGCTCTTCCCTTCCAGATTTCAACAGCCCTTTTCCCAAAAGTCTCTGGAGGCAGATGTGACACTATATTCAGTGCTCACGGAGGTGAAAAAAACCAACCTTCATTATCTGGACACAGCCCTGGGTGCATGTCCATGGCCAGTGCCCACCATCTGCAATGTTAAGATGGGGCAGATGCTCTCTGCCACCTACCTTTCTGGAACATGCTCTTTTCATCCAGGAAGAACCAGTTCAGAAATCCATTATGCTGCCAACACATCGGGGAGGGGCGCTGAGCTGAGGCAGGAAACAAGCCCTTGTGGCAACCCCCTCGGGGTGTGGTGGCCATAGGGCCACCGAGCAACGAGAACACCTGGTGTGGCTGGTGCTATGCTAGACCTTTGACCAAAAAGGACGTTATGTCATCCTCAGGGAGGAAGCAAGGCCCCAGCAAAGCCAGCAAGGAAGGACAGGACCTGGCACTCGGGCCCTCCTGAGAGCTGTGCAGCTTGCCCAGTCCCGGGCTGCCTCCCGAGTGTCCCGTAAGGCCTCGGGGCACCCCAGGCAGCAGCAACAGCCATTGTTCACTGTTGGCTCAAAACTCTGAGCGATCAATAAAATCTAGATTCCCAGAGAGTCTTCCACAGCAAGGCTTGTGGGCACAGTGGATTCAGAAGCAGGCTTGGGGACTCCTCCTGGGGCACAGACGTGACGTCTGGAAATGTGTGAGGCAGCCCAAGGGTGGCCGGGACTTGGGCATCTCGGCTCCCTGGGGAGCCCCTCTTCTGCGCCCCCTCTGCACCTGCATTGGAACCTAAAGAAGAGGGCCACCCATCACTGCCCAGGGGCAACCTCTCCTCCTGCCTGGGAGGTGCCAGGACCTGGGCGTTGCTATGATGAACTGCAGAGCTGCCCGGGCAGGGAGGAGAAGGGACAGATCCTCGGGGAGGTGAGGGGTTGCCATAGGGGCCTGACCACCGGTTACATCGTGAAGGAGAATTGAAGGAACCTGCCTGTGGCTTCGATGAAGAGTCCATGAGAGAGACCCTGCAGGATCGGGGCTAAGAAGATGGTGCTCCCATGGACCCCACAGGGAGGACGGGGCAGGTTGGGGCGCGGCAGACACGCTGTTCAATTACCAGTGTGTCTTCATCTTCTGTTGCCCCCGGACAAACTACTACACATGCAGCAGCTTCAACAGTAGCCGCTCAGCAGCCCACAGAGCTGTCAGCAGGCCAGACGGTGCAGCCACCTCTGCTGGGGACACTCAGGAGCCCCGAGCAGAACGCACTTGGAAGCCAGTCTCCTCACGGGAGAGACAGTTCCCTGTGGCCATAGCCCTGGGCTGGCTGTCCCCATGCTGGCTGCCGGCTGGGGACCACTCCTGAGGACAATGAAGTTGCCTTCATTTCTTGCCCCCAGACTTCCTCCATCCTCAAGCCTGAGGGGACGCGTGGGATCCTCCTGCTCTGACTGCACACTTCTGCCACAGGGCAGAGCGTCAGAGGGCTCAGGGGAGTGGCCGAGGCCCACTGGAACACTCTCCCTAGGGGCCAGCAACACTGTATGACATCACCCAAGCCTGGGAGGGAAAGCCATTATATTTACAGTCCCAGGAATTACCGAGGGCCAAGGCCCAGGCGGGGTGGGAGGGTGAAAGTCATGGGCTGGCTCTTAGAATTCTGTTAACAACACGCGGGCAGACGGGGCACCCTCTCCTCCAGAAACTTCTAGGGCTGGAGGGTGGGGCAGCAGGGGAGTGGCCCATCTGGATCTCTTTAGCCTCTGGAACCAGAAGTATTAGGAAAGGAGGCCTGGCGGCCCCCATAGGCCAGCCGGGGACCCTCCTGCCTGCACAGGCCCCGCGGCACCTTGGCCACAACACTCGAGCCTGGCAGGTGCGTCCACGTCTGGCTTCTCTCCTGGGCTACGTTCCAGGTTGGCAGCTGGGCGTGCTCAGAAGGAGAGAAAAGAAGAGCCAAGTTCCAGGGCCTGCCTGCCAGGCAGGACGCCTGGCCTGGTCTTCTCAGGAAAGTGGAGGGAGCACACCCAGGGACGCCGGTGTCACAACTGAACACAGTGGAGACCACCCCGGCAGTGGGCCCAGAGGGATGCCTGGGCCTCGCAGTTCCCCACGTGTCCCGAGGGGCTCAGACACTGGCACAGCGTGCTCGCTGTAGGTCAGCTGGCGCAATGGCTGCGGGCAAGTGCCTGTGAGGCCTGCACTGTGGTGTCATTAACTGAGGGGACACGCTTGGCAGGAAGGCCCAACAGGGGACTGAGGAGGAGGAAGGGGTTAGGCGAAGAGGTCACAGGGTGGGCCTGCCCCTCCTACGGGGAGCTCATGACGGAAGGCAAGTTGGCTGCTTCTGTCAGGAGCCCTAATCCTGCAGAGCACGTGGCTAACCCACTGGGCACCAGGGGTCTGCATTTCAGTGAGTGCTCGTGATGCTCCCAGCAAGCCAGGCAGGGCTCTGCATCTTGTGGAGATCCAGGAGGGAAGCGCGGGCTGGCGGGGAGCCTCTTGTGTCCATTTGGTCTCTGCGACAGAAGCCCGCCGCCCTCCTGGGCTGGGTACCACATGCACTATGAGCAACGGGTGCACCTGCCCCTGTACTGCCCGCATTTCTCTGCTGTATCCGAGGTCCCCTCTCCACCGAACCCGCTCAGCACGATCGGGTCAGTTCCTCGGTAGGGAAACAAAGCCAGAGCACAGACAGTCGGGGGCGGCACAGGGAGAGGACGGAGCCGTGGCCCCCACTGGTGTGCCCTGAGGAGCTGGGAGGGCACCGAGCCAGCGCCAGAGCGCTCTCCTGTCTGGCAAGGACCGCCACACCCCGTCGACCGGCAACCGTTCAGATTGCAGCGACGTGTCCCGCGATGGCATTCCTTACCATTCAATAGCCCAGGACCAACCTTCCCCACGACAGAGGGGCCCCTCTAGCCACAGCACCCACGAGTGCAGAGAGTGGCATAAAAATTAGGTCTCATCCCTGACCATGGTGGAGCCAGTTTGAAGTCCCCGCTGCGTGGGGGCCTGGAGCACGCTTATTCCCAGGACGGACGAGCCCGTGGGCACCAGGCTAGGAAGCCAAGCCTGCCAGCTCCCTCTGCTGGAGGGTCGGCTCCTCCCTGTCCCTCAGGGTCTGGCAGCCCCCTGGGCCTTCCTCAGGCAGCACACCCAGCTCTGTGTGACCTTTCCATTCGGGTGCCAGCTGGCTAGCTGGACTCATGTGCCCCTCATTCCCTTGGTTGAAGGGCAGAAGCTGATGGCTCCTGGGCAGGAGGTTGCCTTGGGCTCTAGTCCATGTCGGGTGGGGTGTGTCCATGGCGCAGGCATAGCTGCTTGCACCCCGTCTTGGTCCAGGAGGCTGTGAGTGACCGGGCTCTTAGTGGAGGGATGAGGACTTGGCTGCACCCCAAATACGTCCACCACAAACAACCCCCAGCCCAACACGGACGGCAGGCGCTTGCTCTGCCACACCGTGACCAAGTTCTTGAAATCTCATCAGGCAAGAACATTCCCAGATGGACTCATCTTTGTCTCCTCCCATCATTCTAGAATCAAAATCTCAGTGTGATTTCCAAAGTAGCTCGACAGAAATTCTATTTTGTGCAACAACATCTGTTAGGTTTAATTAAATAATTATGTCTCGTTCATCCTTCATAGCGTGGGTTCGTTGAGCACGGGCACATGCAAGTGGCACCTTCTGCGGCAATGGCATGTCTTGGAACGAGAGAGAGTCGGTCACAGGAGAGCTGCCGGGGAGTCCAGGTTAACGGCACAGCCGAGCACCTCTTGGTTAGCCCAGGTCCCCGTGTGGCTTTGGGTGAGGGCTGTAAGTCCCCACGTGGAGGCAGAGTGGCGGAGGCTGCAGACACTGTCAGCGCATGAAGAATGACAACATGAGACACTCACATCAGGAGAGGTGACCCGTCCATCACGTTTGTTTACCCTCAGCAACCGGGTAGGTTGGCGGTCACTGTCTCTGGGGAAGCAACTGGTGTAGGAAATTGGATCGCAGTGGAAAGAATGTGAGCTAGGGTCACACAGGCCACTTTCAAATCCTGGCCAAGGCCCTCCGCTTCTCTGAGGCCACAAACCTGTATGGCACTCTGATAGGTCAGGGCCAAGGTCCTGACTCCAATTAAAGAGCCCGGAAGGCCAGGTGTGGTGGCACACCCCTGCAATCCCAGCTGCTCAGGAGGCTAAGGCGGGAGGACTGCAAGTCCCTGGCCAGCCGCAGAAACTTGGCAAGGCCCCGCCTCAAAATAAAGATATATTTTTAAAGACTGGGGTGCTGAGCAGCTCAGAAGTAGAGTATTGCGGGGTTCAATACCTAGGACCGCTTAAGAAATATTGCTGTTGCAACTGCTGGGTGTGGTGCAGTCCTAGCTACCCAGGAAGCTGAGGCAGGAGGATCCCCTGAATGCATTAGTTGGAGGCCAGCCCGGGCAACTGCTTGAGTCAGTTTTTTCACTACTATGATCAAAAAAAGTGATGAGAACAATTCTAGAGGGGGAAAAGTTTATTTTGGGCTCATGATTTCAGAGGTCTCAGTCCACAGACGGCAGAGTCCATTCCTCCTTACACAGTGAGGCAGAACATCATGGAGGCTGTGGAGGAGGAAAGCAGCCCAGGACATGGCACCAGGAAGCAGAGAGAGTGTTCCTCACCAGAGACAAAATACATACCCCCAAGGCACACCTCCAGTGACCCACTAGCCACATCCTGCCTGTCTACAGTTACCACCCAGTTGATCCACTAAAAGTGGATCAATGCATTGATTAGGCTGCACCTCCCATAATCCAATCACTTCACCTCTGCAATTTCTTGCATCGTCTCACACATGAACTTTTGGGGGACACCTCACATCTAAACTATAATAGCAACAGAGTGAGACCCTGTCTCAAAGAAAATGAAAGGAAGGAAGGGAGAAAGAAAGGGGGAGCAAGCTAGCCAGCCAGGAGTTTGCACATCAATCCTGCAACTCTAGCTCTCGGTTTTTCTTCTGGAAAGTGGGAGGGCGCCGAGGCCACCACGTGGAGGTGCCTGGGACCCAGCAGTGCTCACAGGTGTGTTTCTCACCACCCCAATGAACCTCGAGGTGCATGCTGCTCTGCTGTGACGGTTTCTCCCCTGAGGGTCACGATGCACCAACTCATCACCAAGACAGCCAGTGAGGAAAGGCGGCCTTCCTGGCGGGACCCGCCTTAGGCTGGGATCTCACTGTCCTTTCCAGACTCCTCTTCCACTGTGGCACGAGCTCCTGCTGTCCCCTAACACTGGCCTTTTCTAATGCTGTGCAGATACAACTCCGAGTTTAAGCTGGACCTGTGGCCCATGGGAGAGAACTTCCCAGCAACCCTTGCAGCTAGACTTGACCAGGAGACTAAGTTCTCACCGGGGCAGCGAGGGGCAGAGAGCTATGCAGTTCCAATAGCTGAGCTCCCCCTTCTGTTCCTGCTGACTGGAATGTGGATGAGGAGCTCCTGAGCCCACTCTGACCGTGGACGAGACCACACTCATGAAAGCTGGAAGGGGAGCCTGGGTCCTGAGAGGCCCTCTGCAGAGGAGCTGCCCTGGGCTGCCCACCTGCCTCCAACTACTGCGGAGAAAGCGGCACGCTCTGGCCGCCAACACCGTGCCTGGGGCTCCTTCACCCACACTGCAGCCCACCCCTAACTCATATCTCCACCTTGTCTTGCAAAAGCCCATCCTTCGAGCCTGCATTTGGCACTCACTGTCTGGAGCCAAGATCAGCCTTTAGGGGAGGTAGGATTTCGTCATCTGGCGGCTGGTGGACCAGATCCAACCCACAGATATGCTTTGGTTGGCTCGTGTGGCATATTTTAGTCAAATTTGAAGTCACTGTCAATTTTTATAAACAGAGAAACTTTACGCAAAAGTCTGAACGTCTGGCTTCTCTTGGGAAGTCCGAGGGTTCTGGCAACCCTGGGCCATGGTCTTGCCTGACAGCCGGGTGCTGCCCACGGTGATCTGAAGCACGCCTACCCCTCACAGTTCTCCCTGTAGACGGGGCAGACGTGCTTCAGCTCACCGTGCCCAGCACACGGCACATCCTGCTCCACGCAGGAGTCTTGCTGTTTTGGGGGGTCCAACAGCCAGACTTCCACCCAGGACCTGTGCTCCCTGCCTGAGGGTCCCTCCAGCCTCAGGAGGTCCCTGGGAACAAGCTCATAGGCCAGGGGGCTAGAGGTTTCAAATAGCAGCAGAACTTCTCCCACGACCCTCAACCCCATGGGAGCTGGCGTGGGGGTCCCTGCTCCCGGATCCCCTGCTGATTAGACGGAAGGCAGCACTGATGCAGGTTCTGTGTCCCAGCGGATCCTGGTGGTTGAACTCACCCCCGAAAGTCCCCTCTGTTGACTGGCTACCCTTTCTCCAGGTCTCCAACACTGAAGAGCCTCTGTCACCAGTCCCTAACCTCCCACGACAGGAACCCCACATCACCGCCCAGCTGCCGTCTCTCTCCTGGTGAGGACATTTATCAGTATTTCACATTTATTAAAGGGGAGTGGAAAGTGGAAAGCCTCAGAGAACAAAGCGTTTCAGAACAGAGTAGGAACAGCATCCCCCGTGGGGCCTGGGCAGTGTTGGTCCAGGCTTGATGTGCAAACACCCTCTGCTCAGCTCACCGTCACCTGCCGGCCCAGCAGCTATGGGTGTTTGTGACCTTTGGTTTACTGCACTGGAGCTGCTGTTAACTTTCAGGATTCCTAACCCCTGGGGGCGCCTGTTCCCAGCACACCCAGGCAAGACAGGGCACACACAGGTTCAGTGGGAGGAAGGAGCCGAGAGCCAGGTGAGGGAGCTCAGGGCGGCACCAGTGGGCACCGGATCTTTGCTTGATCTTGCTCCAGTCCCTGCCCTGCGCCCAGGAGGCTGACCAGGGGCATGGCTGCCATGGGATGGGAAGATGGTTCTCCTCTAGTCCTGGCATGGTAACTAAAGCCCCAAAGCCAGGCATCAGGCGCAAAGCCCCCTCATGTTCTGGAGCAGGGCTTCTGATCTTTCCTCTGCTGCATGCAGCCTTTGTATGGCTAAAGCATCAAATTCCTTTTCCAAATCATGGTTTTAAATGCACAAAATAAAATGCACATACTTGTCATCTCTGAGACCCTGGAGGCTGAAGTAGGAGGACTGTAGGTTTGAGGCCAGCCTCAGCAGCTTAGCGAGACCCTATCTCAAAATAAAAAATAAAAAAAGACTGGCAACACAGCTCAGTGGCAAAGCACCCCTGGGTTCAACGCCCTCCAAAGCACTGGATCACAAAGAAAATCAGCTACTTAGCTATCAAAATATTAAATAAATTCATGATGCAGTAATCCTGGCGATTCTTTATTAACACATTAAAAACAAGCTCTAGCAGCAGTTCCAATTACTACTGTAATTTTAAAGTAGGAATGAGTGTAAAATATGGCTTTCAGATATCTGTGTCAACCACGGTGCGATATGCAAATACCTCCAGTGTTGATGGGCAGCTGTCACAGGCAGAGCTACTGCTACCAGGGGAGGAGGGTGAGATCCACATTTGGAACAGGAAGAAATGCCAATTCTTAGAGATTAGCAAATGTAAAAAATAAATCTTAGCCGGGAACTATAGTGTATGCCTGTGATCCCAGCAACTCAGGAGGCTGACAGCAGAGGACTGAGTTTAAGGCTAGACTCAAAAACTTAGCAAGACCTTGTCTCAACAGATAGAAGGGCTGGGTGTACAGCTCAGTGGCAGGGCACCCTCCAGCTCCATCCCCAGCACCTTAAAAAAATAAAACAAACCCTCCTGTGCAAGGCTGTAGGTGCAGGTAAACCCATTCCAAAGAGGATCCGCTAAGAGGCCATGTGTGTCCGGGTGGGCTAAAAGGACCTACAGAGGCCCGGCCAGCTTCACTTTCTAGCATAGTTGGGACCTGGAATGCAAGTGGCCTGTGTGTTAAAGGCTGGTCCCCAGCTATGGCACAATTAGGAGGTGGGCAGACCTTTAAGAGGTGGGGCCTGTTGGGAGGCTGCAGGTCATTGAAGTATGCTCCTGAAGGGAGGGGGGACCCTGGTCTCTTCCTCTCTGTCCTTCTGGCCACGAGGTAAATAGCTTTTTCCACACATTCTTGCCCATGATGTGCTGCCTTAGCCCAGGCCCAGAAGCAATAGGTCTCCCTAAGCATGGAAGGAAACCTCCAGAACTGTAAGCCAAAACAAACTTTTTTCTCTATAAATTGATTTGCCTCTGGTATTTGTTACAGTAACAGAAAGCTGACCAAGACCCTTCCTTCCTCTCTCCAACCTTTGTGAGGAAATATGGGAATGGAGCTGAGCTGAGCCTTCTAGAAAAGGGGAGAGCTCCAAGAGGGCAGCTTGTGGGTGCTGGATGTGAGGCACAATGCGACTGGGCACTTCTGGATTGAACTCCCATGAGCAACAGGACTTCAGAGGCCAGGGTCAACCTGAGCTGGGCAGGTGGGGAGGGAGCCTAGGACTGTGGCTGGAGTGAGCACCAGCCTCAAGGCCCAGGAAGACACAAAGGCCAACACGCAGAGGCAGCTCCAGGATGGACAGGAACTTGGTTCTCGTCTGAGCTCTTCCCTCGCAGAATCGTCAATAGGGAAAGCGCCCTGGCATAGTGTCCATTAAAGACCAGCTCTTGTGGGGTTGTGGGCCCAGAAAGTCCCGGGGAGACCCAGTCATGGGGAGACCCAGCCCTTCCGACACCTGTGAGCGTCGTCACCCCTCCTCAACAGACTGAGCACAGAAAGTCCCCCTAGGACTGCCGGCCTGGGCATCGCTTTCTTTCTGAGGACCTGACAGTCTCTCCGGTGGGAATGCCACCCGCTAGAATCTGTCCCCCACACAGCAAAGCCTTCCTGATTGGCAGCTGCCGAGAAGGCAGGTGGAGAGAAGACCGGTGGTGGTGGCTTGTCAAGCACGCCTGTCGCCCTGGGGACCATCCGGCACCACAACAGAAACAAGTAATTACAACAAAAGAAGATGGAGATGGGCAACTCCAAACTCAGGAGCCACGGACTAGGGGACATCAGCGTGCACCATGTCACACCCCTGTGGCTGCCTGATTTGGGCAAAGCTTGGATGGAGAGTTCCATAGATGGTTCCAGAATCCTGCCCCAAGCACTTTTGTCCACAGGCAGGGACGTCTACAGAGCTGTGCAGACTGTGCTGGGCGGGAGGGAAGGCCACTTCCCAGGGTCGACCCTCTAACACGGGGGATAAAGGTCCAGCCTGCTCCCCAGGGTAGGCCTTGGTCACCCGTGGGCAGCACAGGCTGTGCTGGGGCTTCTCTGCCGCGCCCCCCTGCTGCTCTCCCGCTTCCTGGAGGGCTTCCCAAATAGGGGACCCTCATGCAGGACCGGGGTCTCCACGCAGCCGCCTGCCTTGGGTTTCCTTAACGTGGGCTGGAAATCCATGTGGCCTATGGCAGGCACTGGGAGCCCTTGGGAGGGGCTGGGTGGGACGTGGAGAGGAGTGACAGCCGCCAGGACCTGCAGGGGTGAGGGAGAGCAGAACCTGGCTGAGAACTGCCCAGAAGAGCAGATTGAAAAATGTGCCCACCGTGGCTGAGCATCCGTCAAGTGCCAGGAAAAGGCTCTGCGAAGACAGCGAGCCCGGGTGCAGGTGTCAAGAGGACAGATGGGCCCAATTAAGGCGGGGGACGCTGGGGCAGAGTGACTTATGGGCCTGGCTGAGCCGTGGGGGTCTAGGGGAGCCATTCACCGCAGGGTGAGGCACCAATCCCAGGGGACACTGGAGGCCATTCAGAACCGGCCACCTGCACCCTGGGCTTCTCCTCCCCCGCAAACTTGTCACTTCTGCCCATGCCCTCCGTCTGTGGGGCTCTCCGGGAGGAGGCGAGCAGGTGGGCCTCTTGCGGGAAGCCCCCTCTGAAGACTTGCTGCTGCACAAGTGCTCGCTGAGCCCCTGTCTCCTCTAGACCCGGCGCAGGCACCAGGACCACACAGAGGACCTCCAGGCCCGGGAACAGGGACGTCTTCCGAGGAGCATCAGCACCCAGGGACTTGGGCCTGAGTTCCTACACGCCGCTTTGCTGTAGAGCCACCAGAACCTGTGGGGACACGAGCTGCAGGGCGGGAGCTTTGAGCTGAGGAAGAGGCACAGGCAGTTCAGGGGGGTTGGGCCAAGACAGCGCAGGACATGGCGGCGCCCTGACCCAACACCAGGCGACCAGTGCCGGCCTTGCCGCCTTCCACATTAAAGGACCTGACCAGCCCTGCAGGTGGAGCAGGTTATGTGATTTGTGGCTCCTGTTAAAAGTGAACACGCCCAGGCCTGGCTGCTGGTGAGCAGGGAGCTGCTACCCCGGGAGCTCCGACCCACGGCACACGGGATCTCCAAGGGGTGCAACTTCTTGGCACCTGGGTCAGAGGTGGGTGACGGGCCCCTGCTGAGGTGCCTGCCAATCACTTCCTGGTGCTGTCAGCCTGGCCTTGGGATAAGTCACCTTGCCCTGCCCCAAGGCACTGTGGGAGGGACACTCCACGTCCATTCTCTCCTGCCCAGCACACAGGCCCCTGGGAGAGGCAGAGGATGGCAACGAGTGGGGCCACTCCTTGCCAAAGAGAACCCGTCCCTGTCCTGGGCACCGTGGGCCGGGTGCCTGGTGGTCTGGTCTCTGGTTTGGAGAGACAGTGGGGCCAAGGCCCCAGGGGAGGGAGCATGTGGCTGCGAGCCCATTACAGGGAGGCGGCAGGGGCTCCTCCGTGTGAGTGGAGATGCCAGCCCTGACACACTCCACCGTCCCTTGACTTCACCCCCCAAACACAGCTTCAGAGAAGCAAGAGCTGGGAATCCCAAGGCAGCGTCCGCGAGGCACGAGACTCCAAGTGCAGGGCCCGTGTGAGCACACGCCCTGGCATGGGCCCTGCCGGCGAGGGGGGCGAAGGGTCTTGGCTTCTGAGAGTTCTCTGCAGGTACCGAAGCTAGGTCCCCACCCTAAGGTCACAGGGCTGCCAGCACCCCCGGGCTACCCTTTTGGAAATGCTCCGTCACTCCACCCAGGCCTAGTGATGCTCTTGTCAGCCAGCGAAGCCCAGCATTACCGTTGCTTTTCCCAGAGAGAGAAACTGAGGCACAGAAAGGAAGGGTCCAGTCACACACGGCGGTGGTTACGGGCGTCCCGCAAGCCCAGGCATCCCACATGCTCTGCCTTCCCAACCCTTGAGCGCTTTTACACACCCGCCTGCAGCCTGGAGAGGGCTGCCAAGCCGGCCAGTCTCCAGCCCCAAGTCAGTCTTCATTAGGAATTCTCCAGCCACGCCAGGGTGCCACAGCCCAGCGAGCGAGGCTAGTCATCTCCCGATTACTTAGGGGCTCCTGCAGGCTCTGCAAAGAGCCCGTGCTAGCACTCACCACAGGATAGTTTCCCCCGCGCCAGGTCACCTGGGCACACAAAGGCCTCCTTGGAGGAGAAAAATTCCCACTGATGGGGAACAAATTGCTGACTTCAGTGATGCCCACCTCCTCCCCCACCTCGTCTGTCAATGGCCAACCTCCCAGATGGCCCCGAGATCCCTGGGCCTTCTGCTGATTCTGCCCCTGGGCATCCTCTTCCCTTGCCCAGAAGAAGGACACATGTGACTTCTGAGGTTACGTCATGAAAAACATGGCAGCTTCCCCCTTCCTGCTTCTTGCAGCACTGGGGTGGGGGTGGGGGGCTGCCATGTTGTGAGGACACTCAGGCAGCACTGTGGAGGCTTCCATGGCAACAGCCATAGGGTGGGGCGGGGGGCACCACCTTGGAGGTGAGCCTCCCAGCTCCAGCCAGCCCTTGGATGCCTACAGCCCTGGCAGACTCCAGCCTCACGAGAGACCTTGAGCCAGAACCACCCAGCAAAGCTGCTGCTGAATCCCTGACCACAGCAGCTCTGGGTAATGGATCTGTGAGTTAGATCTTAGGCCACTGAGTTTCAGGATAAAATGTTATACAGCAGTAGATACCTGACGCACTTTGTGAAAAATGCAAATTGGGAATTCAGCTGCCACAGAGCAGGAAGGGACAGTCTTTAGATTGAGATATAAAGAGTCACTTCCTTCAGGTCTCTGGTTGCTCCCACTGTCCCTTCAGGAGAACCCCAGGGGGTGCAGGAGCCACCAAAGCTGAAGGGAGGTGGGGACACAGGGAAGGAGACCCTGAGCTGCTGTCTAAGGCTGTGCAGTGGCTCACCAAGGACAGTAGGAAGCCACACCCAGGGTGAGAAGCAGCACATCAGGTGCTCCTACTTCCAGCTGCCACCACACCATGGAGGCTAAATAGGCAGTCCACACACCCTGCACCTCATGCCAACTGCTAGTGCTGCACCCTGCGTAGTCCAAGGGCTCTCATGCAGGGTCAGAACACATCCGTGTGAGTGACAAGACCCAGCTCCAACTGCTTAAGCCAGAGCCAACGTGTGTGGGCTCGTTAACTAAGAAATGCGAGGGAATGTTTGGGCTTGGGGTGACTCAGTGCAGGGCCTTGAACAAGCCCCATTCCCCATCTCCCTGGTTTTCTTTTTGCCAGGAAAACTGGGACATCAATAGCTAAAGTCTGTACGTCTTACACTTCATGATCCAAAATCAAGAAACCAAGGGCTAGAGCTGGGTTGAGTGGTGCACGCCTGTAACACCAATGACTTGGGAGGCTGAGGCAGGAGGATTGCAAGTTAGAGGATAGCCTCAGCAACCTAGCGACACCCTGTCTTAAAATAACATAAAGAGGATGAGGATATAGTTCAGTGGTAGAGCACTTGCCTAGCTGTGTTCCATCTGCAGCACCACAAAATTAAATAGAAAAGGAGACAGAGAGCAGCAAGAGATCCTCCCTCATAAAGGAAGTCTGATGGCCCCACTTCTCTTCCCTTAGAAAGCTGAGCAGAGAACAGGAAGAAAGGGAGACAGGAAAAAGGGAAGGAGAGGAGAAGAAGAGAGGGAGAGAGGAGGACCACCTTTCTGAGCCTTGAATGGAGGCCACACGCAGTGCCGCACAGCATCTCACGGGGTTGATGAAACTCTAGAGCAGGATGGACTCGAGGAACAGGAAACTGGAGGAACAGCGCTGTGGAGGCTTCTCATGGCAATGGCCCTGGGGCCTGAGTGCTGAGCCTGGCTGCCCTGCTGTCCTCTTGCCCAGCCCGAGCCATGCGATTCAAGTGTCCGAGTGGGGGTTGGGGAAAGAAGAGGGAAGAGAAGAGAGAAGGAAGGCAGGCAATGGGACAGAGGGAGGCCGTGTGGCAGGTGGGAAGGAGGGAGGGCAGAGCCCAGCTGAGGCTGCCCATCGTCCCCGAGGAGAGCGGGGTGGCCTGGGAGCCAAGGGCGCACCCACCACCCTGGATGTCCGGTCGGAGTCTATGACCGTCAGACGAGACTGAAGGATGATCCACAGGACTGAAGGCTCCAGGGGGAAGCACCCTCCAAGGCAGAAAGGAGACGCGAGGACGGGGCTGGGGGTGGGGTGGAGAGATCCTGCGGGCACCCCTGCTGTCCACAGGGACCTCCGCATCCCCTCTGGGGACGTCCATGGCATGACCGGAGTCTGGCGTAACCATCAGCAAGTCGTGGGAGGCGGAGGCGCTGCACACCGATGGGTCCCTGCAAACCCCCTCCCCAGGTTGGGTCCTGGGGTCCCGGGAGGATTGCGGTGCCCCTGGGGTCGGAGCAGACGCTCAGCTTGTGCAGGCCTGTGTGCGTGGAGCCCGGCAGGCCCAGCACCCTGAAGAAGAGGCCGCTCCTCTCTTTTCTTTCTCTGTGTTCTTCCTTCCCTCTTGTTCTGCTGCCGCAAGAAGCAGTAGGCAGGGACACTGGGGAGAACGGAGGTGAGGCTGAGCTCACCCACACCCGGCCTCTTCTGGGGCAGAGCCGGGCGGAGAGGCCCCCTGGCCAGGCTTCCTTGGGAGTTGTCTTGACGAGTCCACCCTGGGGGCTCCAGAACCACCAGGGTTAGGAGGAGGCATGTGGAGACTTTGCTGGATGCCACCCTCCTCCCTCCCTCCATCTGTCCTCTGTCCATCCACCCATCCATCCATCCACCCTCTCTCCATCCATCTCTCCTTCTATCCATCTGTTTTTCCTTCCATCCATCCATCCATGCATCCATCCACCCTCCATCCGTCTATCCACCCTCTATCCCTCTGTCCATCCATCCACCCTACATCTATCCATCTACCCTCCTTTTCCTCCCTCCATCCCTCCCCCCTCCATCTGTCCTCTGTCCATCCATCCACCCTCCGTCCACCCTCCCTCCCTCCAGCCATCTTTTCTTCCGTCTGTCCATCCCTCCATCCATCCTTCCCTCCCTCCCTCCGTCCCTCCCCTCACCACCCTCGTCACCCCTCTGCAGTGGCCTCTTCCCACATGTCAGGGAGTGCCTTGCCAGGCTGCCAGGGTCCCCTCGTTGGCGGGGCTGTGGACCACGCTGCTCCTTCCCACCCTGGGCCTCGCGGGAGATGCCCCTGCTCCTGCCCTCTCCATGCTCTCCCGCCACCTGCAGCTCCTCTCTGCGAGCATGTCCACTCCTCTGCCTGCCAGTCCATTCCCATGGGTCCCCAGTCCAGATCTGCAGCCAGATGCCTGCTGAGCTCCAGGTGGTGGCTAGGGCCCTCACTCGGGTGCATCTCGAACGCAGCACGTGCTGAACATTGAGCTCCTCCTCGGTCCGCTCCTGCTGCGGAGTTCTCAGCCTGGTGCCTGGGACCCCGTCTCCCACCAGAGACCCCGCCATGGACTCGCACTCCAGGGCTCCAGCCAGCCTCCCACCTCTGGCTGTGTCCAGCACCCACTGTCCATGCTGTCCTCAGACCCTCCTGGACACATGCTGATCACGCACCTCCTGGTGGCTCCCGCCACTCTCGGGGACAGTGGAGCCCCTAGCTGCATTTGAGCCTCGTGGTGGCCAGGCCTCTGGGAGGGAAGGTGACCGGGCTTCCTTCTCTGCTCCTCTCCCAAGCCCCGTCCGTCCTGCCTGCTGTGCTGCCCACCTCCTGGCTGCGCTCCGGCTGCTCCCTCTGCCCCTTCCTGCATCTCCAGGCCTCTCCACGCAGCTCCCCCAGGATGCCTTCTCTGAGCCCCCCAGGACCAGGCTAAGTCCCCCTCCCACGTGCCCCAAAGAGCAAGAGAACAAATGAATGAACCAACCCATCACTCACATCTCCAGGGTGGAGTTCAAGTTCTGGGTGGACAGGGAAGCTCACAAGAGGAGCAGGGAAGTCTAGGAGTGTATTTTTGGCCAATGAAATCCTTCTTTCTGATATTCACTTTCCAAACAAAAACTCCAACTGTACTTTGTACCTGCTGTGACCAACCACATATCAGGGAAGTGGCAGGGAGCCATCCTTGAGTGCAGACATTTCCGCCCACCTTTCTTCCCCTCTCTCTGTCTCCCTTCCCTCAGGAGCTCTTCTTAGGAATCCGGCCACCATGTGGAGAGGAAGCCCTGTGCACGTGGGGAGGCCAGGACCAGATGCTACAGCCATCAGCCCATGTGCTCATGTGACCAGATAAGCCTTCAGAGGAAGCCAGTCCCACACCCTCAGCTTCCAGCCAAGGTCCCGAGGTCCCAGACAGCACAGAGCCGAGAGAAGCTAGCCCATTGGGCCCTATCAAACTCCCAGCCCACAGAAACCATGGAGGGGACCATGGCGGGTTAGGTTAGGCCACAAGGTCGGGGAGCAATCTGCTCTGCAACCATGGCAACCATCCTCCCCTGTCGGCCTCCTTGCAGGAGGGAGTGAGCAGGCACCATGCAGTCCCCTTGCAACTGTCCCTGAAAAGCCACCAGCTGGCGCCAGCCCTGTGAACTTGGGCATGTTGCATTCCCACGTCTGGGCTGTTGAGCGAGGGGAAGTGGTCACGGGTTGGTGACCCCAAGAAGCTTGAGGACGCTGCCAGCACTGTTCATGGAACGAGTCACCCCATCAAATCCATGTCCACTGCTATGGCAGGAGGTGAGCTTCTTAATTGAAATACTCCATTCTTTTTTTTTTTTTTTCTTCTGTCTTTCCAGGAGATGAACTCAACTAAAACCATCAGGAAAGTGAAAAGGCTCCTCTCATGCATAATTCATGAGAGGAGAGTGGGCTTGACCTGCAGGTCATTTGGAATAAAAATGCCATAAAAATAAAATATGTCATCCCCCCCCCCCACAAGCTAATGGAGGGGAAGCGTGAATTACGGAGTCCAGGTCAATGGTTAGGCTGATTCACTCCACAGTGACCATGCCCCCCGGCCACAGCAGTGACAGCAGGCGCTGCAGATGTCCCGGCAGTGTTGTCCCATCCTGAGCCTTGTGTACTGAGGGGCAGGGCCTCCCTCCTGCCCTGGGGAGATGCCCTCACCCAAATGGCCTGCCCAGTTAGGAAGCACGTGAGCCCAACTGGAAGACACCTTGCTGCCTCCTCCACCTTGGGGAGACTCCCCCAGGGCAACCTGTCCCACCAGGGGCTGGGATCCCTGCACTAACTTGTCTGGATTGCACCTGCCATGACCCCAGCTCGCCCATCCATTCACGTATGCGCTCACTCAGGCAGAAATATCTGCAGGGCAGCCAGATGTGTGGGTGCTGGTGATGCCACAGGTTCCCCAGAAGGGACTGATCTGTGTGCCAGCCAACAATTAAAGAGGTGCTTTCGGGGTGTGCGGCAGGAGCAGGGAGTGGGGCAAGGAGGGGGCTGACTTCAAGCAAAGTCCAGGCCTGAGCCTGGCCCCGCAGGCAGCTCTGGGGTGTGGGGTGTGGGGTGTGGGGTATGCCCCTCTGCGTCCCACCCCACAGCAGAGGAGCAGGCTTTAAGCACTCCTGCAGCAGAGAGCTAAGGGGCCCTGGTAGGAATGGAAAGTCCCAGGCAGGCTGACTGCACGGGCAGGCAGAGCGACTCTGGGAACCTGTGGGCAGCACTTCAAAGACAGCCACAGATGCAAAGTACTAGAAGTTGAGGCAGGAATTTTCCACTGCCATCCTGATACTTTACCTCATGGTTGCAAGATGGCTGCTGCAGCTCCTCTCGCAATATTCAAGGGCAAGAGAGGATGAGCAGGGGCCAGTCTCCTCTCCCCCAGCTGTACATCAGCCAAGAACTTTCCTCCCAGAAGCCTCTGGTGTACTCTGCTTCATGTCCTATTTATCAGAAGTGTGCCAATGTATACTTTTAAAGCAATCACCACCAAAAGGGAACAGGATAGCTATGACCCTCCCCACCCATTTGATCCCTAATGGGTTCTTGTTAACAAGGAAGAAGGGGGACATGGCTTTTGGGTAGACAACATCCACATCTACTACACTGGCCAATCAGCACCCACCATGCTCTCTGATTCACAGTGATTGGTTTGGGGATGGGCACATTACTTGAGCTAAGACAATCAAAGTTAAGCCTAAGAATTCAACTGTACTTTCCCAGAAGAGAGGCTTACCAGAAACAGGAGCTGTGGCAGCCATCTTGGCACCATGAGGAGCCTGAGAAGACAGCCAAAATGAAGTGGATGAGAGAGAGAGAGAGAGAGAGATCAAATCTGGATGATTTATTCAGAACCCCTGAATTTAGCCTTGTCTGAAGCCAACTCTAAGGTTGGCAGGAAAAAAAAAAGAGCCATATTTTTATTTAACCCAGCTTGGGTAGATCCATCTGTTGCTTGCAATTAAAAGACTCTAAGTGATACAAGTGGCAAGAAGGCTGATTAGCCTCTAAGTTCATAGTGGAAGGTGGGGAGGCAGATCCCAGACAAGGAATCACAGGACTCACAAGCATGATGTGGGTTACACTGGCCAAGGGCAGGACACTCACAGGCCCCAGAGTGGAGGGGCCAGCCTGGTCTCAAGGTCTGAGGAGGCTCCCTGGGGAGGTGTGGATCAAGGGGAGCTCCGGAGGACTCCCTAGGCCCCTGGCCTTCAAAGATGAAACAAGGAGTCGGCCTCGCTGGGGGCTGGGCTGGAGTCCAGGCCTCACCTGTCCTGCAGGCTTCCTTCCTCTCCCAGGTGGCCCCCCATCTTGCCTCCATCCTCCACACATGCCTACTTGTTCAAAAGCTGCCAAGGTTGAGCAGGTTTCCCCCGAACTCCTGCAAAAGCCTCAGTTCTGGAGATAGATGATTTTCTTCTCTGTTCGGGACTGCTTCCCTAATTCTTTTCCTCCCTGTGCAAACTGGAGAAGTCTTGAGGTAGGAGACGGGTGCAAAGAACCCGCGTGTGACAGCGGGGAGGGGTGTGAGCAGGGAGCCTGCAGGAGCCCTGCACCTGTCCCGTGCCCCCAGGCTGAGTCACTGGTTCCGCCTCCCACCGGCCCAGGCAGGATTCTTCTCTGACCCTGTTCACTGACTTGCGGGAGGACACTGTGCGGAGGTCCCAGTGCCTGTGCCTGCCCCTAGCTACGTGGTCTCAAACAAGTCTCTAAGCCTCAGTTTCCTAGTCTGAGAAATGGGAATAATAAAACCTGAGACATGTGCTTCCAGGGCTGGGGGGTATCCTGACAAGCACGCATGCCCACCCTCTGCAGTCCGTGCACACAGGCCCTGTTCTCCCGCCCTAAGCAGCGGCCCCGGATCCCTGAGTTCTCTTCCTTTGCTGTCCAAACCACCCTCCCGGCAAGCTGGTGGCCCTCACACAGCTTCAGCAGCAGGCACCACCGGAAGGCACGGTCAGTGTGTGGCCAAGGGTCATTGCTGTGATTCACAACCCTCCGCCCTTGTGCTCAAGGATCGCTTCCCTGCTCAACGCTGACCAATCTGCTCCTTTGGGGCCTGTCTTAGCTCATTTTCTGCTACTATAATAGAATATGAGAGACTGGGTAATTGATAAAGACAGATTTATGACACCTGTTTCTGTCGGCTTCTGGTGAGGCCTTGTGCAGCTATGTGCATGGCGGGAAAGAGGAAAAGTAAGCAGGTGTGTGCAAAACCAGGAAAGGAGGCTGAACTCCCTCAATCACTAACCAGTTTTCAAGAGAAAGGCACTGAGCCATTTACCAGGGCTCTGCCCACAACCCAAACACCTCCCACCAGGCCCCGCCTCCACCAGGCCCCACCTCCACCA